>JAHKKF010496097.1:0-20761 GCA_019740295.1 Labeo calbasu | reverse complement strand
CAGTCTCTCTCTTTTGGTAGTATATCGGGTGCAAAGAGAAAAACACACCCCTGTTTTGACAGCTGGGCAGGCGAACATAATTTGTGACAGCTGAACTGAAATGTCTTTAAACAAGACGGAAAAGGAGAAAAGGGGGGTTTGAGTGAGAGTCTGCGGGGCAGAAGAGGGAAGAGGATGAAGGAATGTGGAAAGAAAGTGAATTATTGAAACAAATGAGAGAGGACAAAATAATAGTTATTCATGCAAGACTTTATGCGCATCCAGAAGTTGAGTAAGCAGACGAAGGATGAAAGTGGAAACAAAAGAGAGAAATGAAATGACAGAGGATACATTTTTGAGAACCCAAAAGCTAAAGCAGCCAAACAGAGCAGAGCCAAATATTTTTATTCAAAAATCTCACTTGAACATGGTGTCACGCAAAGTTTGACGCATTGGGTTAATTTGCTGCTCGGCAACTGTGACCTTTGAACTCTGAGGTCCAAGGGGGTCAAACCGAACCCAGAATGAGGCAGCTAAAATCATGTCAGTCTGAGGGAGCAATGTCAAAGGTCACCGGAGAGATCTTGGGGAATATAGGCCAAAACAAGGACCATATGTGAATAGATACACATTTGAAACCAAAATAGCCCCTTATTTTCCATCCCCTCTAACCCTTCTGTAGGCACACACAGACAGACCCACCGCAGACATACTGCATCCAAATTGAATTAAGTCATAAATAGAAGTGCTACAATGATGTTAGAGAGGCATTGACAGAACATTGGCCAACCGCCCTGCGAAATTGACAGTGACAGAAGTTTTCCCTGAAGGAAAATACTAATGTAAACAATGGAATACGGTTTCAAAATATCCGCACTCCCAATGCTGCTTCTGTTTACATTTCCTCACCAAAACTACTCCAGTTTGAGGACGAGGCAGAACTGGAGGAAGAAGAGGCGGGATGAGGCCAAGGCTAAGATGCCACTTCTGGCCATTTAGTTTAAAAAGGGAAACATTTCATGAAAATGTTATGGAAGTTTGATCAGGTTAACAAACAGTATCACAACATCACAGATGTACAGTTCACCTCTGATAAAACAACTCTGATTCATTCTCTCCCTGTACCACACATGCCATTCATTAAAACCACCAGTCTCATAAATCTAGTAAGGCAATTCAGTACAACACCTCTACTGGCACCTTAAAGGGCACCTATTATGCCCCTTTTTACAAGATGTAATATTCATCTTGTGTGTCCCCAGAATGTATCTGTGAAGTTTTAGCTCAAAACACCCCAGAAATAATTTATTATAACATCTGGAAGATGTCATTTTTGGGGCGTCTAAAAAAATGAGCTGTTTTGGCGTGTATCACTTTTAATGCAAATGAGCAAATGAGCATACCTACAACAAAAAAGTGTTGGTAAAAGCAACATGACTGAGAGCGAGAGAACCTGTGTTCAGCTGTACATATGGGAAGCCGAACACACCGAAAACGGGACGAAACAGCGCGATGTTACAGTGCATTCACACGGGGTGTCAGCGTTAACGCTTGACGGAGGGTGTGTCTGAAGCTTGGTGCTGACATGACAATAGCCAGTCACATTACTTGTCTGGTGTTGCATGAACATGAATGGATCTGCGCTAGGATATTTGCATAAGGTGATCTGATTGGTTGGCGCCTGCGCTGATGCTTGAAAAATTGAAAGTAGGTTCGTTCGTGATGCATCTGCGCTGTGCAGAATGATCGGCATATGACATCAAAGTACCACAAGAGCAATTCTAAAGCATAACTGCTGCGTCCCAAATCGCCTACTTATACTATGCCCTGAAAATATGTACTCTTTTTGTGAAGCAGAATAGTAGGCAAGCTTTGAGACATACCACTTCGTCATAGCTGCGTCTTTAACGGACGCTCTGATGCTTGTGCATCCTGTCACTGTTTAAACTGCCCTGTCAATCATCTTGTCAAACTTAACATCATCTACATTTCGTTTAATTTAATTTCCTATGGTACTGAAGAGAAATAAAGAGGTACGATGATCTGATTGCTTAAAGAATCAAAACTGCATGAGACTGGTTTGCTTTAATAGAGTTTAAAAAATAAGAAGTGGGTGGATTTTTATCATTGTAGAGTGATTGTTTACACACTGCCAACACACATTTATGTCCAAACACCATGTAAAAGTGGATTTTGCATAATAGGTGCCCTTTAACGTTTCTCAAACAAACCAAAAGTGAAGTCCTCTGGACCAGCGAAGCTTCAATGAGGAACATGAGTGCCCTTCGAGGCTTGTGAGTGTTTGTTTGTATACAGTTTGCACACCAATAAAAAGTGAGAGAAAAGGAGAAAAAAAGAGCAACCTCGCTGATGCTCTCTGGACTGAGCTGCGTTTCTTTTTCCAGACAGCAATCAAACATCTGCAAAGATCATCTGGGCCTTCATCTGAGCCTCATTAGGTCTCTCACCGTTTTATTAAAGAAAGGGAGATGATTTCTCCATCAGATACAGTATTACCACTGGACCGCAGCCTAAAAATGGCGATCAATATGCCATTCAGAACATATATGTCATCATGTACGGCTCATGAGGTTCAATGCATTGTGCGTTACATTATGACATTTATTGAGGGGTAATGAATTGAACTCTGGAGGGCAGTTTTTCTGACCGAAATGAAGCCAATGAAGAAGTATCTAAAGACCAGTCCAGGACCATAAGTGAAATGGATCTTGAAACCTTGGCATTACTTTTAAGTTTTATGATTCCCAGCCACAAATGATTTTTCATTACTAATTGTTTTAGAAAAGAAGATATTGATTTAAGAAAGTCATTTTCATCAGTTTCAAACAGCTGCATTTTTCCACTTCTAACCGCGCTTCCCACAGTCCAGCTGTTAATAATCAATTTTTTATAATTCATATTTCTAAAGCCGTTATACCATCTTACGTTCTTTATCTGAATCGGTGGAACACCTGCTTGGAAACTGAAGCCAAAGAGTAAAAGTCCAGACGTGGGCGGTATTAAAAACAGCGTGAAGAGGAGGAACCATAGTAGCTCCAGAAGACACAGTTACACATGAGTCAATGGCTTTCTCAGGCTGTGGAAAGAAACTGACGGCCAGAGTGAATAAGACTTGAACGGGGGCCTGGGGACTGCTGATAGATTTGCCATCAGAGCTACTTAAGGCCCTCACACTCACACACATCAAACAGGCTGCACACAGTAAACATTCATTTCAGCACTCGCCATATCATAACTCAGATTCTCAAAAGGTAGCGCTCTTTCCTCAGAGATCAGTGCATCGAGAAAACGGAGGGGGAAAAACGCAATAACGCATGTGTTGGAGGACACTTGTCTCAAGAGCAGCCTTCCTGTTTCAGAAAAGTAATGTAAATGAGCAGCGGTACAATATGTTCAGCAGATCCGTTTGTGTGCACGTGTTTATATATACATACAGTCTGTGTTTGAGGCTGTATGTAAATGAGCTGTGAGAGTCTGCAGTGTCTGTGAATCATTTCCTGTTTGCCATATTGATCTAATCATCCTGGGGTTTTACTGTCAGATGCGCCCCAAACAAACCTTTGCTCTGTGTGTGTGTGTTAACGTTTAGTCATATGGTAATGCATATGATTGCTCGTGCATACACTAGCCATTCATGCACTGTATGTGTGTGCGTAGAACTGCAAGTGTGCACATCATTAGTTCAAGCTTACATAGTATATGAGTATTTAAACCTGTATGGAGTAATATAGAGTGTGTGAGTGATGCTCTCTCTATCTGGGTGGCAGTACCTCTAGAGGGGCGGCTGGCTCTGCGAGCAACATGAACAGCGGGAGGATAATTTGGATTTGATTGGTTTCACATGTTTTTCATAAACAACAAAGCTCTCTCCCTTCGGTTTGCTCCGCTGTGTTTGGCTGAAAACATGGAATCCATTTGTCCCCTTCTCCCCTCCTTGCTCAGTAATGCTATTTAGCATTACTGAGCAGCATGTCACGTGTTGAACAGACCACCAGCACGACGGGCATCTCGCAGTTATGGTGACAGACTGTAACACCAGTAAACTGGCATTTAGCAAAACACACTCCCCACAGACTCAAATATTTAGCAGTGCATTTCACATATGTTCTGCTCTCTCTAGTTTGGATAAATGACATGCACATATCAGGTTAAAGATGCACCAACTCTCTTTTCTTAGCAGTGCACCACAGTTTTAGGATGCTAACTTGGCCTAATGCTTCTGAATAATAATACATAGGTCTAATCAACTGCCTTTTCATTCACTTCATCCCAGAGGTGCTCTGTTTAATTAAAGCCAACAGTTTTGAAACTGTCATCCAACCAGCTGCTTTTGAGATGAATGGGAATGTCTGGCAGATTGGCATATTCCCATTAGACCCTGCTGGTGAATAAAGTAACTGCATCATCTAACTACAGAGACCATCTTTCTGATGAAAATACTTATGACTCAGTGAAATATATCTCGATACTAAAATCATATTTTACCAGTGCACAGTTTTAAGGGCTCCTAAAAGTGTGAAATTAACTTATTTAACAACAACAACAATAACAATAATAATAATAATAATTTTCAACAGACATGCAAACATGCAAAATAGTGATTATGTTCTCAATAAGGGATATTGATTAAATTGATGAAAATTAAGCAAAAACTTAGAATACAAACAGGAAATAAATAAATAAATAAATAAATATTAAACAGAAAGAGTATGCAGCCTGAAATTTTACTTTTTCTCGGTCTGATGCCTTTAACGTGAAGGGTTTGGGACCACGAGGTGGCGTTTTCGTATGAATTCTTACGTTCTGATACGTACGGAAACGTACGATTTTTTTTAAAAAAAGAACAACAACAACAAATTTCCACTCCTAACTACAGCCCTAAACTGAAATTAACAGGTAGGAATAAGAGGGTGGTGCACAAATATCATTTTTATGCTTTTAAGAATACTATAAAACTAACCCATCACTATTGTAAATATTTGCGATTTATATGTTGTTGTTTTATTTTTAATTTGTTTTTCTCAAGCGGGGCTATGGGAGTGACGCAGCCAATACCTGATTCCTCGGAGTTTCTATGATCTGGCAACATGCGCTGATTTTTTAAAATGTATTTTAAATTGTATTATTTGTAATAATTGTATTACGTTAACGGTATATAAACAAAGTAATTATCAGTTACCTTAAAGAAAAACCCCATGAGCTAACATAATTAATAGCATCCGGGGCTCTGCCAAACAAACAAGTGCTACTAGATAAATGGGGTTGCTAACAAATAGCTTCCTCAAAGTAATTTATAAACCTTCTTGGTGCAGAGATGCTTTTTACTGCATCTTTACTGCATCATCGTGAAGACTGAATCTCACATAATTTGATTAGCTTTTAACTAGCATATATCAAACAAAGCGTGCAACCCAGAAGGTGAGTTAGATAGGCCTAAGTTGTGTCATATGTCGATCTAAAGTCCAGACAGCTAATGGAGACATATTGTTATGGTTATGGGTTCACTTTCCTCCTCGTTCATCTGGACAAGTTCAGATGTTAGACGTGTTCTGTAATAAATAAAGCGAAGCTATCCAATAATGAGCTTTATCGGCCACCCGCGTTTTACTGCGCAGTGAAATTAATGAAATTCACATTGCGCTGCGGTCTAGATACAAAGGCACAATACAAATCCTGGGACACTGTTTAAAAATGTATTGGATATAAAGCACTTGTCGGCTGCCTTTTTGGAAGCAAATCTGTTTAAAGTCAGGTATTTTTATAGATTATAGGTAGCTGTTAGTTAAGTGAATAATGTCCAGAACCTAAATAGATAATCTTATTTAATCATAAATGCACAGTGGTTTAACGTAAGTTACATTGAGAAAACTGTGGAAAACATGGGATTGCATAAACTGCGTATGTCAACATTTCCAGCAATACAGAAAAAAGTCGTGCTGCTTAATTTGTTTATACGTTCATTCTTTTCTATCAAGCGCACCACTCATAAAATCAGTATTTGAATATTAAATTGTTGGACTGTGATACAGATGATTCAGCACGAGCATGTTACAGTTTAGAAAGCGGGAAAAAACGTTTTCTATTGTATTTTAAAGACTTTTATTAGGCGGGTTGAAAGTCACCTCAAAAGTAAAAACACATGAACTGGAACGGAAATTGTGTTCGCCAGAATTTTTTTTTTTTTTTTTTTAATAAAAAGTAATCTCATCATTTGCCAAAGCAGTAATTTAGTAACACATGAAGCACTGCATTTTGGTAACAAATGTAACGGTAGTGTGAGGAAACAATAGACTATATAATAAACAAAAACTGCATTTTTGAAAAATATATTAATATGCACTCTGTACTAAGGGAATAGGACTACAGTTAAACATTTTACACATTTAAAAAGTTCTAGTTTTTTTTAATTCCCTATTTAAACTATCTCGTTAGTAATTTAGTAATCGCGAGGCTTGAATTGAGGCAAGACCTATTATAGATCTTCAATCCTATTGGACAAAGGTTGGCTGAGCAGATGCTGTTACACCTTGAGGCAGTGATGACAAATATTGAAAGCCTCATGCTCTACACTGCGAAATTGCCGGTTTCAACTCCTCAGTTATTCTTGTTTAGAAAGTATAAGTATACTTACCTTCTGTCGCTTGTACACTGAATAACAGCGTCTAAACAATGCACCTAATATTAATTACTCTATAAAACTCTATAAAATGCGTTTTTTCATAACGTGCGTTGAAATGTCATTTGATAAACGTTATGGTTTACAATAACATTTTTACAATAATTTACTCAGTCAGTTAGCTACTAAATGTAGGTTAAACACCAATACCTTGGGTCTATAGTACAAATACACTAAACAAAAGTTTACCAAACCAGAGAAAAATATAGGATTTAAAATAGAAAACCGAAATTATTTTTTAAATGGAAAAAAGTAAATGATAGATATAATCTCAAATGAATAAGCAGGTTTTCCTGTTTAATTTAATTTGAGAAAACATCCAAACAAGCTTTTTTCAAAAAATGTTTGTAGTTCATAATGCACTTCTCATGCACCTATACAGTACAAAGATCACACTAAATGAGATATTTTAATACACGCACACGTGTATACAGTCTGTTATATTTTTAGATTCTACGTTCCATGTATTGCTATGTTTTCTATTTACACCGTTTGCGATTTTGGATGAAAATATTTAAAATGAAATTGCTGTAAGAGGTTGAATAACTTAATGCACCCATTTAATTTATATCTATGTCTAGTACATCGAGTGTAACAGCCCTGTTTGTACTTTACATTAATTGGCACTGATTAGATACAAGTTGCAGACTTTTAAATAACTTTATTTTTTTCAGCGGACAAATAAGAGAATATTACATACAAATTGTAAAAGTTTGATATAAAGCTTGCAGGCAGAATATAACAAGCGTTAGCGAATATGAAAAACGTCATTTAAACAGTTTAAACAGTTAAAAATTAATCATTCAAGCATAATTCATAATTCAAACATTTTTCTCTTTTGGATCACATTGATCGAACAATACTTTTAATGGCTCAAAGGTTGTGTTGATTTGGAATCGATCAATGTTTTATTTTTAGGGTATTTTTGTTAAGTAGTATAGACTGATAGCGTATGATAATATTTTATTTGTATTTTGAAATTGATTAAAAAAAATATGAAGTGAAAATATACAGCTACTTTATTCCTAAAAGGACAGACATACCCGTGTCAATTTACTAGTTAAACGGAATAACCTTGCACTACAGACAGTCTCACTCATGCAAAAGGTTAAACCTGATTAACATACAGGGAAAATGTTGACACACTTGCCTTTGCAGTTGGATTACAACGGGAACTGACACGTGATTAAAATTAAAATTTGTCTAAGTTTCAGTTATTAAAACGAGCCCGTTTATAAAATACACCACCTTCCCCAGTGTTGGTGAATTAAGAACTGTCGTACTTCCTCACTCTTTCTGCCCCCATGTGGCCCTCACCGGACGCTCACGTGTGCCATTAAGTTCTCAGGAGCCCAAAAGGACACGAGAGAGCTGAGAAAAATATCATGAGTAGAACAGCACACATTATAAGTGTCAAAGAATCTTTAAACATAGAAACTAAAGTAAATCGTATTAGTCTGTATTTTTAAAACGTGGAAACATATTTAATATTTGTCCACTCACTAGTAAAATGTCTTATAATTTTAAAATATGGAAACTTATTTAATATTCTCCCGGTCTCAGCCTTATTTAACAAAATTACTTAACACCAATAGATACTTTGCAGTAAACATATATAGTGTATTTAAAAAGTTCTTAGTAAAATGTATTTCATTGATCAGGAGTAGGAGTCACATGAGGAGGCAAAGAGGTCCTCGTATGAAGGTGGAGAGGAGGCGCTGTCTGGTGTACTCGCTTTCCCCTCTTCTTCTTCCTCTGAGACGCTGCGATTCCTGCAACGAAACCAGCGAAATGGTAATTAATCCACTTTCGTCGGCCCTCGGCGCAAACAATAACGAAAACTCTGGCGGCTTTACTTTACTTTGTTTACCTGAGTAAGCCTACACAAGAATTTCGGGCAGACCGGTTAGTGTTTCAACACATTTTGTTTTGTTTATGTCTGTAACTCAATGTGGGTTTCGCGTTCCAAACTTTGATATAATATTCACATATTTTTTTCTGCTTCAGATTAAAGCAGTTTAGAGACCTGCTCTTTTCCCAATGAAGTGTCAGACTCGTAAAAAAAAACACTGACATTTTACATTTGTGCTTGAATTAGTGAGTATTAAATTTACTTGTTTAAAATAATTATGTCATCTCCATAAACATCCCCACTTAACCCACTCGCAGTCATCGATTAACCTCCCACATCGAGTAAATCGAATTATAAACCAGATGTGAAGTTATATAATCTTACCCCACAACGTATTATAATCTTAAATCCTTTATATTTTTACACAAACACACTGTCACCTGGTGTGCTCTATGAGCTTTTAAATCTAACTTAAAATATTGGCTTGAATAATACCGAGTTACATTGAATTACTACAACTGAACATTTCATTAATACTTTAAGACGACAATAAGTTTACGCGTTGCAAGTAAGACCTTTTAGATATATGCCTATTTAAAAATGTATTTGTTAACAGCTCAAACCTGATGGACATTATCAGTTGCAGTAATTATGTGCTATTATTTAGTTTTTCTTGTTTTTTTCTTTGCAATATGCCTTAATAAACCTATTATTTTAATCCACCTTTTTCTTGAACACGGTAATAATCCAATGGGTGAGACTTCCGGTTCATCAGACGCTATAGGGAAGTACGGAGTAACAACGTGCGGTAAATCGTAAAACTGTTTGCACTACAAACCAGTGTGCTCATAATTAAGAAAATGCATTAAAATAATATGGTAAGACACACCAATTTACAATATCAAGCAGCAAAACAAGCTGTTTTGTATAGCTAAAAATAGTTGGATATGGATGAAGCCAGACACATAAAATTTACAAACGGTCGTGCCCACTCTTAAAGGAAGATAAAGGTGGATACTTAAAAAAAAAGGTTTTCATTTTATACTGGTATCTAATACAATCTAATGCACAATCATCAGTATTTATAATCATACCTGTTTTCCCTTTGCTCTGCTGTGCCGTTGTCGTGTTCACCAGAATTAAAACCAGGGTTTTCCATTGGATAAACGCTGTAATACTGTGGCGGTGTGCTCACTGTGACTTCCAATGGCTGGTGACTTTTAACAGGACCATTAACAGGACCCAGATTTTGGTCTGGTACCACAGAGGTGTACGGCGGTGGGATGTACTGGACCACCGTGGCCCTGTGAAAGGTAATGGGCTGGCTGAATCTAGTGAAGACGAACGATGGTCCTGAAAGAGGTGGCAGAGGGTCTGTTTCAGGTGTTCTCTCTCCACTATTCTGCTTGCAGCTCAGGCAGGAGAGCATATGGAATTTGCAGATGCTTATCAGCACGAACGTACCTCCTACCGACAGCAGAATGGGCCCCAGAAGCTGTGTCCACTCATAGCTGTGGCTGTCATTGTAATATGTCCACCCCATGGTCGTGAATGTCATGCCAACCAGGCCCAAGAAGACTCCGGAGAACAGTAGTGTGGCACCAGCTTTGTCCCTATCTGACACCTGACTGCCTGAAGCGCTCGGAGCTTGGCTGTGCATCAAAGAGACAACGTTCACAGGGACATCGCTGGGACTCTGGTTGCTGTTTGAGATGGAATTACAAACAACAGCAGGTACTGCATCACTTGGCTCAGCGAGAGGATTTGTTCCTTGATTCCTAAGCTCCGTTATGCTCTTCCAAAGATCTAGACGGCCGTAATGTCTCATCTGGCCAGAACTGCACTGTTTTTGAATAGCGGCCTGAGTGTTCAGACTCTTGTCTGAGGAAAATCCACTCATGTATGCCTCGAGGATCTTTTAAGAACACTGTTTAGCTATTTTGGACATTGGATCAGAAGCTTAGTTAACAGGTAACAGGTCATTGCTCCTATGATAGAGTCTTGAACACTCAGTGCGAGCACTGAACTGTGAAATCCGTCGCATGATAGAACACATGCAGGAAACTGGCAGGTCCAAAGACTAAATTTAAAATGACTTTTTATCAGATATTGAAATTCTAATTTCTAAACATTACTAAAATAACTGCCTTTTCAATAGAATGAACAGATCAGTAAAATTAGGATATGTAATAAAAATGTTACCATACAATATTAAAAGAATAGTTCACTCAAAAACTACGAAGTTTACTCAACTTTTGTCCATACAATGAAAGTAAGTGGGGTTTGAAATTCTTCGATTGAAAAAAAAAAAAAAAATTTTTCAAAATCTGTTCTTTTGTGTTTCACAGAACCTAAGTAAATGATCACAGAAATTTCACTTTCAGGTAAACTATCCTATTAATGTATCACCAAAATCAAAAGAAGTCTTATACATGAAAAATCTTATATATGCACTGTGCAAGTTTCATCATTATTTCTGCATTTTGAACTTAAAAAGCCTTTTCAAGCACAAGGGAACCATGTGGTGACATTGCAATAGACTTTCCCTAAATGAGCCAGAACAGAGAGAGAGAAACAGGGAGATAAAAAGCTTTGTTTCAGACAATATCAAAACAATTCTGCATCACTTTAACTTTTCAAAGCCGTCTCTGATGTCCTAATGGATTTGTTTAGCATAACAATGTTTCACCCAGAGCACTGCATGACCTAGCAAATTTCAACTAGAGTCCAGTTCACCAAAACACAAACTGTCCCTTAACTTTGATGACACATTTTTCTTACAGTAAACATTTTACTGTGGTACTTGGGTGATGTTTCCACCATTGAGAAGAATTATATGCATGTAAAAAAAAAAAAAATAAATAAAATAATTCTGTAATTACACTTGCCAATCTTATGGTGCGTGAGGATGCATTTTCCATTTTGTAAACTGGGGCTGGGCACTCAAGAAAACAGTATGGTTTAAATCACAAGAGATGATGAAAAAAAAAGATATTTTTAATAGGATTGTGCGTATCGTGCTAAATTCTTCAAGAAGGTCAAAGCAGTATCTCAGATCCATCCCGTGCTAAAGACTTTGTTTTAATTCTTTTCCCAAAGCTCGAGGAGACACCTGAGAGACATTTAGGAAGAGAATAGATTCCAGCACAAGAATGTTTAAAATCGGCCCAGATTTTGGGCCTGACACACTCTTTCAATTAAGCAGAGTCCAAATATTTATGAGGAGAACATTTCCTCTCTCTCTCTTTGTGATCATGATGTGTAGTATGCATGTGAATAACAAATGAGTGTGCTGGTATGTGTGTGTGTGTAGGGTAGGTCTGCTTAAATGATATCTGCGCAATATGGTCAGCGTGAAAGCTTTGGACAACCTACCAGTAAGTCTTTTATAGTGGGTCAGTTGAATTGGATGACAAAACAAAGTTGAGAATTTCTTCATATGACCCCGCACTGAATTAATTATTAGTAGAGACTACATTGTCTCAGTATTGTACAAACATTAACAAATCATGGTAACTTATTAGTTCATTCAGCTTTAAATGATTAGCCACCAAATTAAATCTTTTAATATTTGCAATTGGGGCTTACTTTTGACTTCTCTCTTGTCCTAATTTACCTCATCTCGCCTCTTCTAACGGTTCATATGCAACACAGTATCCAGCCTGCACACTATTGCATGAGTATCCCTGTCCTCCAATGGGAAAAGCCCGCCTGCAATCACAAGAGGGGCTTTAATGGGTTTGCACTGCACACACTCTCTCTCTCTCCCACTCACTTTGACCACCCACTTCATTACAGTGAGGCAGCACGTTGCTACATGACATAGTCACGCACATCTTCCACAACCAATCAACCGAGAGCTACTCCACCCATCTGTTTTCACCAGCCATATTTTGTTCTGTCTCTGCAGCTTCATTCATTAATTTGTTCATTCAAAAATCATTATGTGAATAGTCAGTGGCAAAACATTTTAATTTTCAAACTTTTTATTTTCCTTTTCTTTTTTAAAAGTACATACAATAAAGTTCAAAAGTTTGGGGGTTACATAGATTTTTAATTGTTTTTAAAGCCTCATTGTTTTAAAGTCTCATTTGCTCACCAAGGCTGCATTTATGATAACAAATACATTATTTGATAAAAAAAAAAATAATACAAAAAAGATGTACAGTTTTGGTTATAATTAGGGCTGGGTTTTTACACAAATTTAACAATTCGATTCGATTCTGATTCACAAGCTTGCGATTCAATTTGATTTTGATTATTTTGGATATATATATGTGATCCTGGACCACAAAACCAGTCTTAAGTCATTGGGGTATAGCTGTAGCAATAGCCAAAATACATTGTATGGGTCAAAATTATTGATTTTTCTTTTATGCCAAAAATCATTAGGAAATTAAATAACGATTATATTCCATTAAGATATTTTGTAAAATTCCTACTGTAAATATATCAAAACGTAATTTTTGATTAGTAATATGCATTATTAAGAGCTTAATTTGGACAACTTTAAAGGTGATTTTCTCAATATTTAGATTTTTTGAACCATCAGATTCGAAATGTTCACATAGCTGTATCTCAGCCAAATATTGTCCTATCAGTGGAAAGCTTATTCAGCTTTCAGATGACGTATAAATTTCAATTTCCAAAAAATTACCCTTATGACTGGTTTTGTGGTGGATGGTCACATATGAAATCTCTATTATTTTGCATATATAAATAAAATCTCTAAAACTAATGCTGTAAAACATACAGCAGTCAGATGTTACAACATTACCATAATATAGAAGGTTAAAATTAGCTGATTTATATAAAAATGCTTAAAAGTTTTTGTAATAATGAGGTTACAATTACATAATTATATTTCTAATCCATTTCGTTTTTTTAAATATAAACATTTAGTCACTTTCACTTTGTCACTAAATGGTGACTGTCGTAAAGCTTGATTGAAAAATGATAAAGAATATGTTATATGGTGCATATATTTAGCGAAAAGCGCCAACGAGTTTTTGGTCACCGAATATGCTTTTCTGAGGTAAATGCGACGTTACGTGACATTGTTTACAAACTGTTATGGTGACTCTTTCCTCGGTGGAAGCACTCACTGAGCGATTACATGAGACAGGATACGGATTTCAGTAAGTTCTCTTCTTTTAACATACCTATGGATATTTATCCATGTTTATTTTGCGCTAAAACTGGTATTAAATCGGAGGATATGATCAGGTCACGTGTGCTTTGCGTGGCCCTTTCTCTTGAACAGCATTTATTGTTTAAATACTGTAATAAAATGGACAGAATTTTAATACAATTATTAGAAAAATAATAAAGCAAACAGCGTACTGCAATTTATTGGATGAGACGTGCGCTAACGTTACATGTTCATTAAAAGAGAAGTCCATTTCCAGAACAACAATTTACAAATAATTTACTCACCCCCTTGTCATCCAAGATGTTCATGTCTTTCTGTCTTCAGTCGTAAAGAAATTATGGTTTTTGAGGAAAACATTTCAGGAGTTTTCTTTATATAATGGACTTAAATTGTGCTCCCGATTTTGAGTTGCCAAAATGTAGTTCAAATGCAGCTTCAAAGGGCAATAAAAACGATCCCAGCCGAGGAAGAAGGGTCTTATCTAACGAAACGAACGTCATTTTTTAAAAAAAATAAAAATTTGTATACTTTCTAAGCACAAAAGCTCGCGTAGCACAGCCTCTCTGATGCGCGTCCACATGTCGTTCTTGAACGATTCGTTCATTTTGAACGAATCTTTAGTGTGACTCTCGAAGAACGAGTCGTCTCGGGGAGTGATTCGTTAAGTCGCGCATGCGCAACATCCTATTAGGTTCTTTACTGGAATTAGTTTACCTGTTTCGAGTCTTCGGGTTTTTCGAGTGGTTCGTTCATCTTATGGGGCTGTCACGTGATGCTGATTTTGCTAAAATGAACGAAATGACTTGAAAAAAGATTTGTTCATTTTGCTGAACGAGACTCAAAGGTCCGAGTCGGTAAAATGATCTGATCTTCCCATCACTACTACGAATCATATCTAAGTTCATCGTCTGTGTACACCTGCTAAAAATGGTAGAGTATGGAAAAACTCCATCTTATTCTCTCCTACAACTTAAGAATCGTCCGACAAGTTGTACCTTTTTGTTTGTAAACAGCGTTTGACTTACTTGCACTTTCTTAGTCTTTGCGCATTCGCTTTGTAAACACTGGGTCTGTGGTTCAGCCTACGTTCAGCGTGACCTTTCGACCTGATTCAATAGCACGTAGTGTCGTGAACGTGCATGCCAGAACCTGTGCTACACAAACTTTTGTGCTTTGTGATTTTTATTTTCCGAAAAAAAAAAAAGACTGATTATTTCGCTAAATAAGACCCTTCTTCCTCGGCTGGGATCGTTTAGAGCCCTTTGAAGCTGCATTTAAACTACATTTTGGAAGTTCAAACTCAGGGGCACAATTGAAGTCCATTATATGAAGAAAAATCCTGAAATGCTTTTCTCAAAAACCATAATTTCTTTAAGACTGAAGACAGAAAGATATGAACATCCTGGATGACAAGGGGGTGAGTAAATTATTTGTGAATTGTTGTTCTGAAAGTGGACTTCTCCTTTAACTCAAAACAGGCTAGACTAATTGATTCTTGGGATTTAAGAATCAGTATTGTTTGGTAAAAAATGAGAATCGATTAAAATCTATGAATCTATATTTTTTACCAAGCCCTACTTATAATACATCTTTACTGAATATTAATTTTCTTTAAAAAAATATATCACCCCAAACATTTGAACTGAATTTCAAACTGGTGAAAACACAAATGTCCTCAGAATGTCTGACAAACCCCAGAGTTTCAAATTGAAATAAGCTGATATCAAAACATGTAAACACATTAAGCTTAATTATGTAAGGAACAATGTACAGACATAATCTCAAAATAGCCTCAGACAGGGTTGTCATTCTTGACTTATATCACTCAGAAAGCCCTTACGAAAGTTAACCATGGATTTACTACAAATAAAACCAAAAACCATGGTTACTATAGTTAAACCATGGTAACCACAAATTAACCATGGTCTTGCTACACTAACCATAGTTTAACCATGGTATTTAAGTAGTAAAACTATGGTTATACAAATGGTAATCAATGTGCCAAAAATACAAAAAAAACAAAAAACAAAAAAAACATGGTTACTACACTTTTACTATAATAAAACCATGGTTAATTTAATGTAATGGAGGGTTTATTTTGCAATAATGACTTGGCTGACTATACTACTGCATGGCTACTTACCAAATGGACAAATATGTGGACATTAAATATTTGAGTTGAAATTATTTTACTTAATTTTATTTTGTCTGACAGTTTATGCTAAGATAAAAAGTTCATTACAATGTACAAAATATCTATGCAAAATGAATACTGCACCAATATTACAGCAATATTAACACTGTCCTCTTAAATGATTTTCATTACAGTCGAGAGTGAAACGCAAAATGGCACCAGTTGTATTAGTATGAACCAAAGACTTTAAGTTGCAGTCTGACATACAGAGTTCCCAGGAATGACACTGAATATTAGAAACTATCAGGTTACTGAATGCTACTATTGACCAGTTGGAATCAAGTTCAGAGCATCATGCAATAACTCACACTGACAAACAACTTCATTGCTATGTGATTAGATATGATTATCTGCAATACAGGACACAAAGCCTTGATATTCTTAGTGTGATCTGATTTTTGGTGTGATCTGGTGCAGGCAATATTACCTCATCTTTGGCTGGGAGATAGTATAGACACTGTGGGGGCTGCTCCACGGGAGTTAAGATGTCGCCACCCTCCATCATGGCCCCCGACCTTGTGACAAATTGCCCGTGACGTGGCTCTGCTCGCCAGGCACGGAAGCCTATTCTCTCTTGCATCTCCCATTCCCTTCAACCTGCCTTTCTCCTGTCCTCCCACTGTTCCATCCTGCCATTGCTCTGAGCTCTCATCTACCGTTTCTCTTTTGCGCAGTATGGAGGAACAGTTTCACATGCCCGTTCACCAATCTGCTTTCAAACCAGCGTGCAGAGAGGCATAGACAGAGTAGGAGGGAGAGAAAGAGTGAGATGCAAAGAACGAAAAGCATGCTGCTGCTGCTGCTGCTGAATAACTGAGGGGAACAAATCACAATATTCAAAATAAAAATTCAGGCAGTATATGGATGTATCTTTCAGTCTGTAAACAGAATAAGTGAAATCTTGTTTTCAAACATTATGGCTGCTTTATGACATGATTCTGGTGTTTTTATTAGCCTATCTATCTATCTATCTATCTATCTATCTATCTATCTGTCTATCTATTAGATAGATACTTTATTCTTTAAACTTACTATTCCAATATAGATAGTATCTATATATAAAGTAAAAGTCTCAAACTGTTTATGTATTTTAAAGATATGATGCCACTCACCTTGCATACTCTGTCAAATCCAGTTATTATTTCATCTTCAAAAGCACTTTCTGTATTAATCGGGAATTTGATTTTAAATGAACTGATAATCCTGCAAGGAAATCGGCCATTCATAATAAATTTTACAAGGCAATATGCATATGCAGAGTTGCAAACATACGTGAAAATTTGAATACAGTCAATTATAAAGACCATAGACTAACCCTAATACAATCCCATTTTGTTTTTTAGATATAAAACTCACAATTTTTACTTTATGGATCAAACTGAGGGCTTTGTTTACAGTCACACTAACAGTTTGTTGAACACTGATATCCAAGTTCACAGCAGAACAGAAAGATGAGCAACAGAGGATCTAAATGGAGCAGAGAAAGTGTACTGGGACTGCAGCTTTACCTTACTTTTGGGGTCAATACTTTGCCCTAACTATAGCTAAACAAACACACACATACAAACCCCATCAAAATAATTTTTGCATGTCCAGATCCATCTCCACAAGGACCCAATTAGCCATCGGCTCCAAAAGGCTCCACGACTAACCACCTTGATGAGTCAACAGGGCCTAAAATCAGTAGAGAAAGCATTACGAGATGCACAGAGATGTCACTGGACAGATGACATGGTACTAAAACAAGGTTTCTATTAAAATATCTTTCAACACCGGGATTCTAGAGGGTAAAATATGAGTGTCAGGAGAATTTGAAGGATTTCAGATGGTATGAAGCAAGCTCCTCATGCACTGTTGTTTTGGGAGACCAACCAAAGGCTGAAGAGAGGGAGGAGCCGGCAGATGTGGACAGAGATCAAGAATGATATTAGGTGTGGTTAGGAGAGGAGGAAGAGAGAAAAGAGATGATACAGGAGGATAGATGTTCGCAGAATGGAGGAGAGGAGAAAATAAACAGAATACAGTCAGTCGACGGGTACGGGTGGAAACGAGGAAAGATGGAGCGAGAAAGAGAAGCCAAAGGATTAAAGAGGAGTAAATGAGGGGAACAGTGTGAGATGGAGGAGAAAAGCAAACACATTTTTAAGTTATGAAGGTCCAGCTAGTGTGTTTGCTCAGATGGTTTTGCTCATACTGAAGAGGGGGGCGCTGGATCAAAAGGCCATGTCATTCTGTAATGGAGCATAAACGTAAGTGATGCTGCTCCTGCTCTCTCCTTCTTTAATAACTCAACTCTATTACCCCACAGAGTCTCTGCGAAAACACAGCCTGTGACAACATCCAAAGAACATTTGAAATCAGTTAGCTAAGAGACGAAAGACCCTCTCCTCTTTAACCTTCTATGTAGAGCATAATATCTTTAATCCGGATCACTTTCAGACACTGATAGTCCATCTATTAATTCACCTAGAAGCCTATTTTGTATCATGGTAGAACAAATCTTTGACAAATAGCCACCAGATCAGATAAAATACTAAACTTCAAATTAAATAATTCAGCAATGTGAACAACTGAGCTGTTGTTTAAACCAATAAAAAAGTTTAACAAACAAGAAATTGATATTGAGCAACTTACATTTTCTATTGGCAGTTACAATATTTCGCTTCGCCATTCAAAACACGTCGAATGACGCCATCGCAGAATTAACCGTCACAACTCTCTCAGCTACACACTGTAGCGGCATTTCAAAACAAAGACCATAACTTTAAAGTTTTAATTATATTTCAAATTATATAAGAACAGGTAAGTCCACAACGCAGCTATCCACCTTATTTTTCCCATAGTAGTGGACGCGGCCATTTGTAAATTTTATGGGTCTGGCTGGCTTCTGGTCTATTTTTAGCTGTAAAACAGCCAGTTTTGCTGCTTGATATTGCACATTGGTGTCTTACCATATTATTTTAATGTAACGTTATGATCTTAATTATGAACACACTGGTTTGTAGTGCAAACAGTTTTACCGTTTCCTGCACGTTGTTATTCTTCCTCCTCATTTCTCTATAACGTTATCTGCTATAGCGGCTAATGAACCGGAAGTCTCGTCCATAAGCTTACTTCCGCGTTGAAGAATGAGGCGAATAACGATTAACCACACAGACGAACAATATCGTTTAAATCACTTTCAACTTGAGTCTATGGTTAATGATCAAAAACACTGACAGCTAATCAGAATCCTCCCCACTGTGAAGTGCTCAAACATTTAAAGTGGCAGACAATACAACTTCAACGGACGTTTTTAAGAAACAGAACATTATCGTCTGTTGGTGTAGAGGCTACTATAATTGTTATAAATCGTCATAGCTATCTTTATAGTTATACTTCTTGGTGTGAACAGGCATCCATTCAGTGTTTTTGAGAGGGATCACTTAACAGAATGATTGCAAACTCCGGAAGACTTGTGTTTTATATGCACTCCAGAGTAGAACTTTTTAGTGTATGTTTTTGTTATTTGTTAACTAAAATCAAAGTTTGTTAGCTTTTAGCCAAGTAACAGTTGAGTAGGCCTACATTAAAATGTCTAACATTCCACAATTAGATTTTTATTTTTCTCTCCAGGTAATTAAGTACATCATTAGGGTACCTCAAGTGCACCTGGCATTAAATATTGCATAAGTATGCAAATTGGGATGCATCTTTGATTTATTCCTGAATAAATCAGTTTTGAAGGAAGCAGCTGACTAATTCCATGACTCGCTCATAAAGACAGTCGAAGTCTGCAGAAACAGTCTGAAAATCTGTCTTGTACAAATAGAGTGACACAAACACTGAAGAAATTAGAGCACCGAAAAATGACTTGTATAAAAGTATCTAAACAGTATTTAATTCAGATCAAGTATTGCAATCAGGATTAAGCAGGTCTGATGTAGATCAAACTGTGAAGCACAAAGAGGTCTTTTTTTCAAAGGGTTCATGAAAGGGTCTACAACCCTGACACATACGTAAACACATAAAAGACACACACGAGGTGCGTAAGAAAGCCGGATGGCTAGCACATGTGGGTAAGTTTTATTTCACTTTGCAAGGAGCACTGGAAGTGCAGCAGATGTGTTCAGAAGCATGACTGTGTAAACATCTGAATGTTGAATTGCTTTATCGTTAAATCTGTCCATTCTTTTTCCAAACTAGAAATCAACCATCAAGTGCATGAAAAATGCTTAAATATATGGAAACAAGACTGAATAGCTGAAGCGCAACCCAAAATTATGAGGTACAATGTTACGTTTACGAATCAGAACATGATCTGTGTCTGAGCACTCAGTTATCAGAACAGTACCTGCTTTGGACAATAAACTTACAGTTTATTTAATACTAAATGTAATTATACATACATGAGAAGGTCTTCCAAAGGTCAGTGTGTAAACTGCACATGTTATTTTTTAAGAAAAGCTGTACACATTGTGACAGTGCACTTCAGATTTTAATTTAGAGTTAAACCATCAATATTAGCTGGTGAAATTAGTGCATGCAGTACAAAAAAATTGTCCAATCACAGACTAACTTTTCTAAACGAGGTACTATTGGTGGAAAACTGAGCTGAATTCTTGATGAAGAAAGCGTACCTTAATTTCTGAATTGATCTATGCAACAAAAAAGACGATAGACAAGTTAGCATTTTGTAGTATTTCTTATATTTGTATAGATTTATATATTACACATTTATTACTGACACAGAGCATCATAAAGCAGAGAAACATGACAGAAATATTTGTAAAATGTACATTAGGTGAGTAAAAAAAAAAAAAAAAAGAAAAAAAAATTACACAAATGTATTATGCCATTGAATGTGAACATAAAAAGAAAGAAATAAAAGAAGAGACTTTTTTAATG
>JAHKKF010496094.1:0-32001 GCA_019740295.1 Labeo calbasu | reverse complement strand
ATCGGATGCCCATTTTCCACAAGTTGATATGATTCTTTAGGGTCTTAATGAAAAGTCTATAATATACTTTGCTTAAAAATTCTCAATGGTAGTGTAAAGCAACACCCTTTTTACCTTGCCAAAATCAGCTCTACAAAAATCATCCCATTCTGGTCGAGGCTGCTTTACATGCAAATGAGCTCTGCTCGCCCCGCCCCTCTCTTCTCTCTGTGGATTGGCCAGCCTGCATTTAGCCACTAAACTTGCTAACTATCACATTATTAGGAAAGGTGATCGCAAAGATTCATAAAAAACCCCTTATACTCACTTCGGCTGTAAGTGAAGCTGGACCACGAACGATTCGCGCGAACATAGATGGGTATATGTAGATCGTGAGGTGCATTTCCTTCACAAACAAACGTAATCCACTGCATCTTCAGGGCTCAGATGTCGGGAGTAAATGACGACCACTACGTTCATTATTACATCCAGCAACACACCTCAATCGCTCAATTCTTGTCTAACTTACATCCCTGCTCCGGCATCAAAACATGGACGTTGGATTGTTACAAGTGATCTTAGGTAAGACGCTCATGTCAATCAACTATCGTGGGAGCGGCCTCTGTGGGTGTGACGCAACCACGACAGGCATCTGAGAATGGCTCGATTTGAAAAAGGGGATATTATTTTTTACAGATTAATTAAAAACCACTGCATGGATTTTTATCATTATAGGGCAGATTTGTACATACACTGCCAACACACATTTTTCAAACAGCATGTAAAAGTGAACTTAGCATCCGATAACTTTAAGTGTAATATTAACAGAAATCATAGATATTTTTGGTCATTCAATACATGAATGTACACTTGCCTGGGAACTTTAAACTCCTTAAAAGGGATGTGATCAAATTCTAATTTAATGTAGTCTGTTGTAAGCAAAAGAAGACAAAAGACACACTTCTTTTTAAGGCATTTATTCATGAAATACACACTTTCAAAATTTCAACAAAAGCTTCCATAAAATTGTAAGAAACTCCAGCCCAGTTTAAACAAAACTCCTTTGTGTGACTATGGAAACCATGTGCAATAAATAATCATTATGCCAGACGGAAAAAAAGAGACAAGGAAAAGGACACTATTAAATGTCAATATTTTACCACTAAAAGAATCTTAATAGCTGTTACAAAAAGAAAAAAAAATGTGAGGAAAACAATGTGCTATGTATGGAACATTAGTGTGAATTGAGCCAAGCAGGCACCCGTAGAATCAGAGGGATGAGAACTGTATGGACTCTATCTGTGACCTGAGCACCTAACGAACAGATATAAATCGAATGAAGCTTCCAGAGCTGAAACCAAGAACCATCTGAGAGACATATATTGCACTTTTTTTTTCCTTGGATACATAACGATCGTTCCACACGACCCAATCTGAATGCTTTTCCCCAGTCCCACCACAACCTTAAAATGAATTTACAGCTTCTTTTATACACAAAGCGCATACATGGATAAGACTATATGCTGGATGACAAAAGAAGGAAAAGGGATATAATGCTTAAGTGATAGTATTTCATCATGTTCGAGTCCTGTATATATCAGTCAATCAAAGCATGTACAGATGAAGAAGGCGGCGAATCTCGACACGCTTTATATTTCAAATCACTTCAGTCTTTACAGTATAAATAAATAACATTTAATGGGGGGAAACAGTTTGGACAGAGAAGTGTGATAAATATGGCTCATTTGGAGGTGCCACCATGAAGGTTGGTTTCCTAAAATCAGTCTTCAAAATACACAGACTGAGAATAATTGCAAAAACCAGTTGCCCAAACAAGCACCTGCTGCCAATTAAGACAGATTTCTTACAGGGATGTTGCAACGCTTTTAACTGACAGCAAACAATACCCACAGTAACATACCTGGCAACCACCGGCAAATCAGGCTCACAATCAATGCAACCTGAAAACTGACCAATCATAGTAGCTCAATCAATGCAACCTTAGAAAAGCCGCCCGCTAGCGCGGGATTGCGGTTTCTGTGTGTCGGCCTCATAGTCTGATTTTACAGACTCTCAGACATTAACGCGGAGTGCTCTTTAAACACACGGCTCTAGTGAGAATACAATCACGGCAGATGACTCAGAAGAGAGACAATCCTGACTCGAGAGAGTGACTGGAGAGAGATGATATACAGCGTGAGAAATAAACCAAAATGGTGCCCTTTTAGGGCTGCTGTAAGCTTTTCAAAAGACAATAAATAAGAAGTGCTTTCCAGCGCAGCTGAAATCTCGCACAATGGAGAAATGTAGAGTTCTTTTATTGAAATGTTTTCTGTTGTTAGAAGTCACAAAGAGGTGAATCGGGAAACATGTCTAGGTCAAATTTCACTCCAAAATCGTTATATTTTATACGTTTTTCACAAAATGAATCCTTTTCTTGGACCATTAAAGGTATAGTTCACCCAAAAATGAAAACTGTCATCATTCTCTCACCCTATAGTTGTTCCAAACCTGTGTGAGTTTCTTTCCTCTGTTGAATATTAAAGAACATATTTTGAAGAATGTTGGTAACCAATTTCTTGTATCCATTAACTTACACTGTATGGGGAAAAAAACACTATGGAAGTCAATGGCTACCAGTAACTGAAAAAGAAATGCATACAGGTTTAGAAAAACATGAGGAAGAGTAAATGATGACAGAATTGTCATTTTTAGGTGAACTCTACCTTTAAGGTTTGTCACATTATGGCATTATTTTCCATGACAATTATGCAAAAATTGTCATTACTAGAACATATCTGGCTATTTTCCTTTTTTTTTTTTTTTTTTTACATTGAATTGCATCAGCATAAACACCTAAGAAATTTTACCATGTGTAAATAATTATATATACAGTTGAAGTCAAAAGTTTACATACACTTTGCAGAATCTGCAAAATAATTGTTCAAACAGACAGGAATGCTGAAAAACCACAAAATTTGTGGGACCTTAAGGATTTTTCTGAAGAACAGCGGGCAGCAAAAAAAAAACAACAACAACAACAACAAAAAACAGCTGTGGATCATTCAGGTAACAACACAGTATTAAGAATCAAGTGTATGTAAACTTTTGAACAGGGTAATTTTTATAAATTCAACTATTATTTTGCTCTTGTGGACTATATGTAAACATTTTTTATGTAAAATATCTTATTCAGGTCAGTACTAAATAATAAACAACATGCATTTTGTATGATCCTTCTTTGTTTGGTAAAATTAACATTAAGCAGATTCTGCAAGGTGTGTGTAAACTTTTGACTTCAACTGTATACTGTATTTTTTACATTACAGTAATTAGATATTTTTGCATTACATTAATGACAATTGGAGGAAAATGTGTTGTTAAAAACATCATATTAGCTGTTATACAACAGCAAAATATAACTTCTTTTTTTATATATATTGGGTGAAATACAACACAGACATGTTACAGATATTTTCCTGAGATTCACCTACGGATCATCCTCTGATATCATCTCTACATCTCCAGCTTTGTAGCTCAGTTTCGAATTTCAAAGTCAGTCACGGAGCACCATTGTCACAGGGCCACACGCTGCCAAAAAAACTAGCAAACGGAAATGATAAGAAGACCAGCCTCCAGTCTTGGCAACTTCAGTCTGGACACAGTCCACAGCCTCTAAAGCAGTAAAGCAGGTCTCTAGTAAGCTTCTTACAGCCTGCCTGTCAAGTGAAGTAGCGCTGATGTCTCAATGCAAGCCTGATAACACGGCCCGACCATCGATCCATCCCAATACTGCGCAGTATAGCGAATCTACACACCTCTCATGCACAATGAGGCCCTGGGAGAGCAAAAGTGTGTGGTGGTTTAAACAATACTAGAGCAAAAAAAACCCTGTCTTCCGACTTGCCTTCAAATTGGAACAACCACACTGAGATTTGCGATAGAGGTTTAACAATACAGAACAGTTCCAGAACAAGTTGCCATGTTCAAATCCTGGGATGATCGAGGAAAGCTGTGGAAATTATATACGACAGGGTTTACTCTAAATGCCGGCAGATGACAACGACGGTGTTATTTTGCCATTTAAGACTCAGGACAGCAGTAAACGAAAATTCATGAATCCACATCCAACTTTCCTAAGACAGGCTGTAAAAACAAGTTTCACAAGACCTGAGAGCACCAAACATGTCAAAAAGCTAGGTATGATGAATACAGGTGTTTTAAGACTCGCTCCTGGTCTGCACCATGTTTAGTTCAGTTTATTTCGGTACAAAACATTAGCACCAGTTATTGGCTCAAATGGGAAAAACACCAGCGAACACCAGCACAAAAAAAAAAAAATGGCAACGACCTCTTCAACCCCACAAAAAAAATATAGTGAGTAACAGTAAAATCATGCATTTGTTGCATTTTCATCACCAGGAATAAACCTGCAGTCTGTGTTTGGAACGCTAGCCATATAAATGTTCGCGTTAAACGGCTGATGCATACAAGAACGCAATATTGAAACCATGACATCATCCTCTTTACAACAGCATACTGGTGATGCAATAAAGCAATATGCAGTGAAGCTGAATACAGAATGCATACTGAGATAATTCACATTATGAGAGCGAAAAAAGACTCGCGGCCAAATGAAACTTTGTTTCTATGCAAGACTGCAGTACTAGATGAACAAAACATCAGTAATGATGAGATCCAGAGAGATTTGGTCAAGCTGGTTTGGCGTTTACCCGTGTAAAAGTTGACCGCTATAGTAGATGACGCAGGTCTGCTCATTGTTTTAAAGTAAAAACAGATTTTTTTTAAAGTCAGTGTTGGGATATAAAAAATTCAATTAGCTCTTTGAGAAAGGTTTAGACCTTAGAAATCTGATTAGAGCCCTTTAATGTTTGATCAGTTGGAGGCAGTTTGCCTCTCAACATCCACTATGGAAATTAAAATGACTATTGAGGGCTCACAAAAAAACAATCAATTTCAACAACCAGCCAAATTTCATTAAACTTGAAAAATCGTAAATATAAAACTCTAATCTCAATTTGCCAAACGCTGTTTGCATTCTGCCATTCATGCAGCTTGCCATCCGGAATAGAGCGAAGGAACATGAAGCCTTTGGCACTAAAGACAGTGATAAAACAAATAACTGTACAATACATATGGACGGTTACTTGTGGGTTACATTCGTACTGCGGAGGAGCGGAAAACTGACATCACGTCATTGTAAGGACTGAATGTTTCATCTTTTTTCTCAGTTAAAAGGTAATGCATTGCATATATGACATTGAGGCTGTGAGATTACATGACTGGACATACATGTACATGAGGGGTTGGCTGTTTATGAAAGCAAGTTAGAGATATTAACATATTAGGGATTCATCCGAACGCATCCTTAATGATTCTAGAGCTGTAAATTAACATTTGGGAGGATCAAATGATTAAAAGCACCTTTCCAGAAATCGATTTCAATCGCTGATGCATTTAATTAGATACATAAAAATCCTCCTTAATTAAAGAAAACTAAAATATAAGCTTTTTGCATCATAAAATGTCTAAAAAAGATAATGTACTGATAGGGTGAATTTCATAGCTCTTGTCAAATTGCTTGGGTCATATTTTACCCCAAAATCTAATGAAAAAAAGATAAATATATATTTTTTTATAAAATAATTTTATAAAATAATAATAATTATTATTATTATTATTATAATTAATTTATTAAATCATATTTAAGAAAAAGTAGGTTGCTTTTAATGACCATTAAGATTTTTTTAAGTTATTTTCTTAATAATTAAATATTCTCTAAAACTCCTCATTAACGCAATGCAAATACAATTTTTTTTAATTAAAAAATTGTATTTATATAATTTAAATTTTTTTTTTAGACCATGCTGTATAATAATAAATAATAATTTACTGTAACACACTGTTTCAAAATGAGAATCTGCATTGAGAAAAATAAAAGTCATAAAAACATACAGATGCATTATGATAATGTCTGAATTTGGGTGGGGGATTTGCTTAATTGTCATTAAAATAAATGGCAAAAAACAAATCTTAATGGTCCCAAAACCAAGCTTCGTTTTCTTTAAGCAAAATACACATTTTTTCTTTTGATTTTGGAGTGAAAATATTTCATGAGATTCACCCAATTTGGAATCTGCTTGAATTTAGCTGAATATTCATGTCTTTTCCATGTAGCCATATAAACGCGGGCCAAAAAAATAGCACTTTTGGAAACCCACTCTAAACGGTCTCTATTTTTCTAGCCTTTTAGTCTTTCACACACACTTTCATTACGTCTTTCATCCCTTCTCTCCACCAACAACTTTTATATACAATATTGGTAAATAGAACATAAATACTACACATAAATTTGCCTATTCACAATTCCACTCGTAGCGACGCCGAAAAGTAAAGAAAGAAACCGCTCTGAAATAATACACTCATATAAACTGCTTTATATAAGCTTAGAAAGGCTCTGCGCTCCCGAGAAGTGTTGGGTAAGACCTGAGAGAGAGCGGTCAGTACGAAACGCCTCCTCTCTTCTGGTTAGCAGTGTAAAAGTGGACACTTCCACGGAGGACGGCAGACACCGAGCACCAGCCCATAATTGAAGTGGGAACAAAGTCCAATGGTACAAAAAACTGTTAAACCTTTTCTCATGACCTTTTTTTTGTCTTTTTTTGTTTTAATAGTGTAAACAGCGCACCAATAGGGTCTTGGTTCCACTTCTCTCATCTATACAAAAGTATAAATATATGCTTTCTCTCAATTTTTCACATATCTAGGACATATAGCGGACGAACAGACAGAGAAAAGCGGTTGTTCCCGTAAGTCGCCAGTGTCGCAGTGGCTGTGCTGGTTTTGTTGTTTGCTGGCTCGTATCTGTGTTGACGGGTGTTTGTTTGGTGTGGGCGTTGATGGTCTCTGCATATATAGCACGTAGCACAGTCCTCAGCCACTGGGCCAAAACAACCAAGCATTTTTGTCCAACTACAGCAGATCCATTTTGGGTCTGTAATGAAGGAGGAGGGGGGATTTCTGGAACGCACACAAAACACACAAGCATTCATGTGACTGAAAGTCATAGAGCCACTAGAACAGAAACAAAGGCACAGACAGTCAAGTGCATCTATTGTTTATGCAATGGCATTTCAGGCAGGCAGGATTAGATATGCAACCAGCATCTCTGCATTAAAATGTCAATTTCTGACTTGCTGTTCAATAAACATTGCTCATGATGGAAGAGATGAATATATAACACTGGTCAAGAAAATTTCAAATACCGTACTTGATTATGCATGCATGAAAATTATGCTAATTATCCATGCATGTACAGAAAGTGACATGCACATCAGTATGGCAAATGGGAAGACTAAAACCACGCTAATGTACGGCAAGCATGCATGCACAGAAATTTATCACCGATTACCTTAAATCTCCATCTTGTTACCACAACAAATTTCAAAGTATGGTCCTTGCCCAAGATTTCTTCATTGCATAAGATGTCCAGCTGAAAATAAGCACACAAATATAGCAAACAAACCCAAAATGATACAAAAGTCTAAACAAAACTGTTTTCAATGATCTTAAAGGTTATTAAAAAGGTTACTCCACCCCAAAATGAAAATTTTGTCATTGATCACTTACCCCCGTGTACCCTAGTAGAAGCTTTGTTCGTCTTTGAAACACAATTTAAGATATTTCGGATGAAAATTGGGACTGTTCCATTGACTGCCGGCAAGTAAATACCACTGTCAAGGCATGAAAGACATCAAAGATATGAAAGACATCATCAAAATAGTCCATTTGCCATCAGTGGTTCAATCTGAATTTTATGAAGCGACGAGAATACTTTTTGTATGCAAAGAAAAAAAAAAAAAAAAAAACGAACAACTTTATTCAACAATTCATCTCATCTGCGTCACCGTAGCACCATTTTGGAGAATATATGCTGGACACAAACTGCTGTTCTGTCAGCTGCACCGCATGGAAACACTGTTTTCATTCAAATCAAAGTGTAAATAAACGTAGAAGACTTATCCTTGTAGCGAGGCTGACACAGAACAACGTACGCAGTTTGCGTCCAACGGTTACTCTCCAAAAACGTTGACGCAGATGAGACGAACTGTTGAATAAAGTCCTTATTTTTATTTTCTTTGCGTACAAAAAGTATTTTCGTAGCTTCGTAAAATTCAGATTGAACCACTGATGGCAGATGGACTATTTTGACAATGTCTTTCATACTTTTCTGGGCCTTGACAGTGGTATTTACTTGGCAGTCAATGGGACAGTCAATATCCTCCCGGTTTTCATCCAAAATATCTTAAATTGTGTTCCAAAGATGAACAAAGCTTTTATTGGTTTGAGACAACATGGGGGTAAGTGATGAATGACAAAATTTTAATTTTGGGGTGGAGTAACCCTTAAGTCAGCTGATCATAATCGCACAATAAACTGAATATAGAACCCTTACTAGGGATGACACTAGGGAATGCTTTTCTTCTTGCAAGTAAAAATTATTGTCTTGTTTTCAGAAAATAATCTGCCAATGGGGTAAGCAAAATAATATTGTTTTCTGCTTGAAATAAGATTATTTTGCTTACCCCACTGGCTGATTATTTTGCTTGTTCTAAGCAAAAACTCACTTAATTTTGACTTATTTTTTCTGAAAACAAGACTCGTCTAGAAAATCCTTCTTGATTTAAGAATTTTTAGACATTTTGGCTGGAAACAAGACAAAAAATCTAAGTAAGAAAAGCATTTTTTGCAGTGAGGATGGTCAAAGTGTCTAGTTGGCCATCCTGAATGATTCTTAGTGAGCTTATCTTGATTATTTTTACAGTCATAGTTCACCCAAAAATAAAATTGTGTCATTAATTACTCACCCTCGTGTCATTTCAAACCTGTAGAACCTTCGTTCGTCTTCAGAACACAAATTAAGATATTTTATTGAAATCCGAGAGCTTCTGACCCTGCATAGACAGCAAGGCAACTGCCACATTCAAGGACCAGAAAGGTAGTTTATGGACATTGTTAAAACAGCCGAACAGGGAAGAAATGAAACTGTTGAATAAAATCGTTATTTGTTTTCTTTGCGCACAAAGTATTGTCGTAGCTTCATGAAATTATGGTTGAACCACTGATGTCACATGGCCTATTTTATCAGCGTCTTTACTATCTTTCTGGGCCTTGGACGTGGTCGCTGCATTGCTGTCTATGCAAAGCTCTCGGATTTCATCAAAAATATCTTAATTTGTGTTCTGAAGATGAACGAAGGTCTTACAAGTTTGGAACGACATGAGGGTGAGTAATTAATGACAGAATTTTCATTTTTTGGTGAACTATCCTTTTAAGTTTAAACATTTATACCAACCTCAGACCTCATGGAGAAGGTTTTAGCATACTTACAACTTTAGCATAACCACTACAGCAATTAAATTGAATTCACAGCCTCAAGTTAACATTTAGGCAATTACCGTCAGATTCAAATGAACATTTTCATGACATGAGTGGTAAGTTTTTAAGATAAACTGTCAAGTTAAAAACATTAAAAATGCATCTTGAGACCTTATACCCCACAGTTGATAGTTGCTTTCAAAACATCTAGTTTTGCAGAGACACTCTGACATATTAGAGAGCTAATCACCAAATAAATAAACTCTCTTTCTTTCTCTCTCTATACACATTTTTAAAATGTATTATTACTCGTATGCGTGATTTTCTTTTTAACTTAGAACATAATTAGACCATGCTCAAATGTACAGTTTATCAGCCATTATACAAAAATATGACCAGAGAATGCTGCAACTGACCAATCAGAATAAAGTACTCCAGAGAACCGCATAATCAATTGTGTATGAACGTCTCTAGGGACAGGTGGGATTTTATGGTGCTTTATAGAAGAGTGACAGTCCTTTGTACGCTCAAAACATTCAGTTCCACCTATTATTCAAGCCAAAACAAAAGACGCAAAACCTTTAATGCACAAGAGCAGCCATAACCACCCAGAGGATTATGTGTATCACAGTATAAGGGACGCAAATCTCTCTGGAATAGTGCGCAGTGAAACACCAGTGCAGTGCATGTGTGTTTTGGCTCGCTGTGAGTCGAACGAGAGCAGCACGACCACAGCAACACCTGCTGGAGGCCACAAGCTCTCGGCACTATTCAGAGTATAAAGTCATGAAGGATGCAAGCCAGGGATGTTAAGAGACGGAAACGTCTGACAGTGAAACAATGAAACTTTTCATGCTTATTAGAATTTAGTTCTTCAAAGATTTTGCTTTTCTCATGTACTTCAAAGCAGAGCCGCTACACAAACGGAGTCGTATTTTTTTTTATCTGTCTCCGAGCGGTATTGTGCTGTTGGCAGCTATAACTCTCGATACTCGCGGAGAACAACAGGCATCTGACAGTATTATTGCGGGGGAAAGTTTTTGACGGATGTGTGCGGTGGAATAGCCCACACATTTCTAGCACAAAGGAGGAAAAAAACAGTGATGGAGCAGCAATAATTAGTCAAGTTTTGTGTTAAATTGCACTATGAGACGTTGGCAGGCTGCGAGATACATGACAGAGAGCAAATGATATTACAGGCTATTATTTGTCTCTGAAAATATGAGGCATGCTGAAAGCTTTGTGGGATTTGTGACAGCGCGGAGGAGCTTTGAAATCCTTGTGGTGACTCACGCAAGAGCCATTGTCATGAAGGGAACGCCGATGCCGGCCGGCGTGGTGGCAAAGGTCTCTAACGAGTTAACTTCAGGGAAAAGGAAGATAATGGGTTTCGTCTCGAATTTTGCTTGCAGCATGAGGACCTAAAGAGCTTCAGGTCTGGCGGATCACATACCTCATTGAAAGATGTCAGGTTTAGCTTCTTCGCGATGAACTTCTTGAGGTGGAGAACGGTCGCCTGAGCCGAACAACGAATCCACTTCCGCTTGAGTCCTCTGAGCTTACTGCTGTTACACTCCAGACAGATACTCACCTGAACAGACAAAAGCGAGAGAGAGAAAGTTTGACTTAGTACTGATAATCACCTTGAAGATTTAGGTAGAAAATTCAACAAATACTGAAGCTTCGCCCAAAAATTAAAATTCTATCATTAATTTTTTCACCCTCATGTCGTTCCAAACCAATAAGACCTTTGTTCATCTTCTGAACACAAAGATATTTTTGATAAAATCCGAGAGCTTTCTGACCCTGCATAGACAGCAACGCAACCAGGGTTTGTACAGATACTGTAAAATTAAATTCCAGGACTTTTAAGGCACTACTTTTTGATTTCCAAAGACTTCAATCAGATCTCATTTATGGTTTGATGTTTTCCACTGTTTATGAAAAAAAAAAAGATTTGCAAATCCACTCCAAAATCCTGATCTAAAACAAATGATTCACGATACGAGCTCCAAAGCGTGAATCGCAAATCATTCAATTTGCGGAATGATTCAAAAACCCGCTTTGAAGACGATCTAAAGCAAAAGATTTGCGAACGTGCTCCGAAGTCCCAATCTGAATAATGATTTGTGAACCATCATTTCAGACCAGCACTCAGAGTGCTGATATGTGAAACTCTATACTAAATCAAATGATTCGCAATACGCAAAGTTCTGATCCAAGTCAAATGATTCACGATTTGACGTCCCGATCTAAATTAAATGATTTGAGATACACAATCCGATTGGAGCGCTTTCTAGCACGTTCCAGCGTAAATGACTCAATTGATTTGGTTCATCTGACATACTTTTTATGTCTTCAGCCATGTTTAAATGACACTGTCAGTACTACTACTTGCTTAGCTCGATAGTTTTATGACATTAACTGAATACGCAAAAAAAAAGAGTATGTTTTTAATTGCGTGATATGTTCTTATTGAAAAAATATAAAAAAAATTAAAAAATGTTATATATGTATATATGTGTATCAAACACTGATTTTATAGATACATTGTCTTTCAATCATTCAAGCACTTTTCAATTACCTCTTAAATAACCTCTAAAATAAGGGTTTTCCAGGCCTTAAATTTCAAGTGCTTCAAGCACTTTAAGCACCTTGTACGAACCCTGGCAACTGACACATTTAAGGCCGAGAAAGGTAGTAAGGAAACCATTAAAATAGTTCATGTGATATCTGTGGTTCAACCTTATGAAGCTACAAGAATACATTTTGCGTGCAAAAAAAAAAAAATAACGACACTATTTAACAGTTGAACCACTGATGTCACATGGACTATTTTATTGTCCTTACTACCTTTCTGGGCCTTAAACATGGTAGTTGCGCTGCTGTCTACTAAGGGTCAGAAAGCTCACAGACTTCAAAAATATCTTAATTTGTACTTTGAAGATGAACAAGAGTCTTAAGAGTTTGGAACATCATGAGGGTGAGTAATTAATGACAGAATTTTCATTTTTGGGTGTACTATCCCTTTAATTGTAGACCTTGGCTGTTAGTGTAAACGCATCTTTATGTTACTGTCTCTGTAGAATGAATTTTTCATGTTAAAAGTATCCGCTAAATGAATTAATGTCACTGCAAACCTAAACATAAACTCAGAAAGGTCATCAAGCCAAGAGTCTAAGATAAGCAACATAATGCTGATTCAAAAAATGCATAACCACACAAACAAATACCATTGCCACCAACACAATTTCCACAACAAAGCAGCAGGTGTCAGCGAGGGCTCTGCCATCTTTCAAAACTGAGCTGAGGGGTGAGTCGCCAGTGGACTGCGGTTGCCTCAGGCTGCCCGGCAGGTGCAGTGGCAGAGTGAGGGCTTCAGAGAGTCAAGACGCATTAAGGATTTCATGCCTCTCTCTCTCCCCGTCCCTCTGTCCTTCTGCCGATAAGTGACTGAGCAGTGCAGAGTGGCACAGCGGCCTATTTGGACCAGGCCTCACCGAGAACAGACAGTAATGGAGAAGGATGAGGAGGGGCAGGTGCGCCTGGCGGCTAAATGCCAGTCCATTTCAAGGGCAAACGGTGCCGAGAGAAAACCAAGGCTTTCTGAGAGCCATGTACAACCACATTCTTTACAAGAACAGCGTACTGTAAATTGGAGATTTGCTCTGTTATAGGTAGGTGGTGGTTAGATGTAATAAAAACATAGGCGCATTATTAAACACAAGGAACTTCGCTATTAGCTGCATGTGTGTGTGTGTGTGTGTGTGTGTGATTACTGGGTCATTACTGCACGGCCGGGGCTGCTATGCTCACCGCAAACAGTCACACAAATGACTAATGGTGAACTCACTCAACCAATTAAACCTCCAGACCCCAGAACGGCCATATAAGAGGTCTTTTATTTGCAGCAGCCACCACAGAATATCCTTCGTTCCTCAAGATGCCACAAGCTGTTGATTATTGTGATTTAAAATCTAATTCTACAAGGGTAGATATTCTGGTTTGTGTGAAAAATCACTACAGGCTGGTATCTATCACATACTCACCATATTAATGTAAGCCCATATTCAGAGGTAATTTTAAAAAGGCCGTATTCTACACTTGCAGTGTTTTATAGTCCCCCTAGAACTAATCAAGGTCTCTTGCACCAAAATCAGTCAGTATAATTTCAAATATCCATTCTCTACACTCTCTCTAGCCCTTAGAATTAAATCGGCTCTTTGTAATCTATTTTACAGGCAACTGGTGATTTTCAATATGTGAACGAATCATTCTTATGCGTCATATGTTCTCAGTGACTCCTGTGATCTGAATTATACAAATTAGACTGATTCGGTCCTAGTGGTAGCTTCAGAGACTCACTCCACTATTTCAGAAACATCAGACTCGCAATAATTTCGCAATAATTAACAACATGCGACATGTGGTGACTATTACGTGAGGACCAAAAGTAACTGCTGAAAATGTAATTTATGATTTTGTTCTTTAAAACAAAGTGCTTGAAAGACACAGCTTGCAGAAATGAGTTGACTTCTCATTATTAAAGGTAAAATTATAAATGTAAGGCAAGATAAGCATGCTTTTAATTAGTTAAATGGAAAAAAAAAAAAAGACAAAACCTTTAAATTTTAAACCTTTAATTTAAAACAGATGCAGGTTGAATATTGATTATTTTGGATATATATCAGGTGCCAAATTTTCTCAAGGACTAAAAAAAGGAAATCTCTCAACTAATGCTGTAAAATATAAATGAGGATCAGTTGGTACTACATGCAAACAAATGTAAAAAATTACATGGTGCATACATTTAGCAATTAATGAGTTTAGTCACCGAATATGTTTTTTTCTGAGGTAAATGTGACGTTACGTGGCATCGTTTACAAGCTGTTATATCTTTGTAATATCTTTCTGCGGTTGAAAAACTGACTGAACGGTTACATGAGAGAGGATATAGATTTTGGAAGGTTGTACTCTTTCTTTTAACATATCTTTGAATGTTTATCCAAGTTTATTTCATGCTGAAACTGGTATTAAAATGAAGGAGGCGCTACAGCAATCTGTCACTTCACATTAAACAGCATCAAAACAGCATTTATTGTCTGAATACTGTAATAAAATGCTAAAAATTTGAAATTTGAGACTTTTTTAGCGACTTATTGGATGGGAAATGTGCTACAATGTTCTGTTCATTAACTGAAAACAAGCTAGAGTAATCGATTTTTGGGATTTAAAAATTTGTTTACGTTTTGTAAAAATGAGAATCGATTAAAAATTTTTACCCACCCCTGCTTTTAACAGTCGAGTGTAACGTTCTGCAGCAGTAGTACTAAATAAAACGTTAATGTGAATCATTTGGTCTGAATGATTTCAAAGACTGGACTGAATTGCTCCCAGTGTTTCTGAAGTAAACAATTCAGAGACGCACTAAACCGACCCTTTTGGACAAGTCAGCCTTGCAATGATCTCGATTTACAACAATAATCATGTGATGATGATTGTCTGAGGACCAAAAATAACCACTGAACCACCATTTTATAAACCAATTGTTAAAAACAAACTGCTCAAATGATCCAGTTTGCAGAATTCCCATCATTAAAAGTAATGCTATAATGTACATCAATTCAAAATGGTAAAGCATAATGCTTATAATTAATTAAATGGAGAAAAATAATTAGAAACTTTATGAACAATTTTAATCTCTCAATGGTTATGTAAAACACTTTTTTTACTTTTTCAAAAACAGCTCTATTCACAGCAACCATTTTGGCGCATGTCTCTTGTTTTGGCCTTTTTCATGCTTTTTAACCATAGACTGTACAAAATATGGACATAGTGTCCGTGATGCCACCCGTAGGTTTCTGAAGAGCATTTTTGAAGCTCCTAGTGGGCGGGAGCCAGACGTCGCCATCTTGGAATCGTGTCACTGCACGCCACTCCCGGATAATCGAAAATGGGCAAATAGGCGGGACATGGGTGGAGCTGGTTGCTGAAACCACGGCCGCCTAGCGCGACGGTGGTGACAGCAGCGGCAATCCACGTCACTCAAGTGGCCACGCCCTAAATTATGCAGAACTTTAAGGCTTAATATAATTTAAACGAAAGAGTTATAAAAAAATTCACCCCCCTCACAGTTGACATGAAGAGCAAAATTAGCTATATAGACCAAAACCACTTTTTGTACCAGGCTGTAAACACATTTTTTTCTGCTGTAAAGTTGGGCATTTTAACATGGGGAGTCTATGGGATTGACTCCCTTTTGTAGCCAGCCTCTAGCGGCCAGTCGATGAATTGCAGTTTTAGTCACTTCCGTGTTGGTTTGAATAGAGAGAGCGGGAGGTTGCCGCTTGTTTTTAATAGACAGGACAGTAGAGAATGACAGGAAAGTGGGAAGTGCTAAATATGCTAATACAGGACAGTCTGTATTGGGCCTGAGCAGTATGACATCATACTGCAAAAAAAAAAAAAAAAAAAAAAAACAACGTCTTGATAATTGAGGCTTTTTTGGCAATTAAAAAAGGAGTGAATGGATTTTTATCATTGTAGGGTAATTGTGTCCACACACTGCTAAGACATTAATATGCAAACACCATGAATTTTGCATCCGATGTCCCCTTTAAACTAGATACAGAGTGAATTTTACCCAGCAATTTTTATATTAGCCGTGGAGTTCAATTTTCTGCACAAATGGTACTAAATAAATATCAGTAAAGCCCACTGTTAATAAATCCATTTAATTTTTTTGCATTTGCCAGTTTCTGCACGGGCTGGCTCTTTTTGGCCCCAATTCTCCTCACAAGGTCACACGGGACGGCTCTGACCTACAGACACATTAGCAAAAGTGTTCCACAGCCATCCGAGCGTAGCTGAACGAGCGCTGCTGAAATTTTTATTAACTTTTTACATTATATATGAGGCCAAAGTGCCTGTCTCAGCTTTACTACAGCAGACCACATGAACAGACAATCTGTCCTCTCATTTTTGCAAGACAACTCATGACCACAGGACATCAGTAACTCTGAAATCTTCATCGATCTCTTCCTCTAACAAACAAGAACACACACCCATACTTAAGCCATTCACATCATAGCATAATGTCTCCACACCTTATGTTCTTATCTGTGCTTTCTGCTCTATAAATCTTACTCACACTCACACACTCCACTAGGGATTCGTAGATCACAGTATGAGTTACTTTATGAGTTGTTTTCCCAGAAATGCAATCATTGCAAAAAACGGTATATATTTTAATATTGCCAACCATGCAAATATATCTAAGATGGTATATGCAGCATAACTCACAGAACACCCTACACTTGGCATCACAACCTGTATAAGGAAAAGAATCTGTATTCTGAATGCAGAAGCAGTGAGTAGACAGCAGCCGCACAACCTTCTGTTATTACATTATTAAAAAGCTCAGAGGAGAGCAGGAATACAAACTCTCCTATATAAGAGTCTTTAATGAAACTGTCAACCCTGTAAAACACTGAAATGGCTCTACATTAATGTCTGAACACAGACTGGACATTACAGACAGAAAGGGCAGAGCATTTGACATATTATATATCGATTTTTTTTATTTTAAAGTTAAATGCACTATGCAATGATAATAGTAAACAGTATTATGCTACGCATGACCTCATTATGTGCATGTTTAATTTAGCAAATTACTTATTAAAAAAAACTCAAAAATAATTATTAAATAAATATACAAATGCAACACTTTAAATTAATAATTAGATTTAAATTAAATAATTTAATAAAAAAGGTCTTTAACTTGTAATAATATTTCACAATATAACCATTTTTTATGACTTTTTGTCAGCCTTGATGAACATAAGCAACTTCTTGTAAAAAAATTTTTTTATGAAATGCAATAAAAATGTCTCAATGAAAAAAAAAAAGTGTTATAAGCTTATATAATTGGTTCATTCATCACTCTAAAAATGGAAACTGGTCATGCTGAGCACATTACATTATGAGAAATATATTAAGAGTTAATTTGCAAAAACAGATAACTCCGTTTTTAACAATTTTCAAAAATCATGTTTTTTCATTGTGCATCCCAATTAATCTCAATCAAAATTCAGTTGTGTTATTTTGATTAAGAAAAAAAATACAGCTAACTAACACAATACAACAAAATAAAAACATGACAACATCATAAAAAAACATGATTTTTGAAAAATGTTAAAAAGAAAATACTTCTGTTTTTGCAAATAAACTCTTCATATGTCAACCATGTATTACAAAGTACAGTACACTGCATAAATAGACTAGTACAGTGGTATGATATTCCAAACATAGCCCTAATGCGTTCTTACTAACTAGGTCACGCCAACAGAACGTGAGGCTCCCTTGTGGGACATTAGTAAGGTCAGATGGATATGGGGAAACCTACCTGCTCATCACTACGATGGTAGTCATTGTCCTCCTCTGCTTTCTCGTCTCCTGCTTCCTTATTGGCTGTATCTTCTGATTTCAGGTCACCTGGTAAAGTAAAATGTAAAAGAAAATTAACAAGACGGTCTCCAGACAACTATGAGAATCACCGTTATTGTGCACCTCCATCCATCCAAAATTCTGCTTTCAAAATAATGTAGAAATAAAAACACATGCATTTCTTTCCAAACATAATCTTTGCATTTTAAAACAATCAATGTTTGATTATAATTCGTACTGAAGGATTAGTTCATTTTCAGAATAAACATTTCCAGATAATTTATGTCATCTAAGATATTCATGTCTTTCTTTCTTCTGTCAAAAAGAAATTAAGGTTTTTGAGGAAAACATTCCAGGATTTTTCTCCAGATAGTGGACTTCAATGGGGAACAAGGTGGATGAAGGTCCAAACTGCAGATTCAATGCAGCTTCAGAGTGCTCTAAACGATCCCAGCCAAGGAATAAGGGTCTTATCTAGTGAAACCATTGGTCATTTTTCTTAAAAAATAATACAAAATTTACATACTTTTTAACCACAAATGCTCATCTTGCATTTTGTGCATCGCATAGTCACGTTAGAAAGGTCACAAGTGACGTAGGCAGAAGTACCGACCCAGTGTTTACAAAGCAAACATGCAAAGAAAGTCAAATGCCCTTTACAAAAAAAGGTAAAACAACGTTGTCAGGCGATTTTGAAGTTGGAGGAGAAAATAAGATTGAGTTGTTCACTCTACCCTACCTTTTTGAACTGAAATAGATGAAGAACTGACAACACATGACCTTTCCAACATGATTACGTAATGCATGAAGTTGAGCTAGTGCAAGACAAGCATTTGTGGTTAAAAAGTATATACGTTTTTTTTTTAGAAAATGCACAATCGTTTCACTAGATTAGACCCTTATTCCTTTGCTGGGACTGTGCAGAGCCCTTTGAAGCTGCAGTTTGGACCTTTAACCTGTTGGCCCCTATTGAAGTCCACTATATAGAGAAAAATCCTGGAACGTTTTCCTTGAATACCTTAATTTCTTAGCAGCTGAAGACATAAGACATAAATGATCAGGAAATTTTTATTCTGGATATGAACTAATCCTTAAAGATTCTAAAAATTCTCAGAGCTGGAATTATACTAAGTACAAGTTTGTGACTCTGGGAAGAGTTTCTTCATTACACAGAAGAGATATTCATCAAACACAAAAAAGCAATTATCTCAACCTGTTCCCCCACACATTCACTAGTCTCCAAAACAAGTCTGCACCTCATCAATAGAAATAGATTAATTTGTGATTCAACCTGCCCAAAGAACGCTTCAACACCTCAGACAGGCAGACAGCTGCCCACTGATCAGGTCAGAAACTAGGGCTGCATCTCATTACGGATTTATGGAAGCCTAAAAATACTCTGCTTTATTAATATTGATGAGAGGGATTCAATGTAACCTACACTAATACTCAAAAGTTTGGGGTCGGTAAGATTTCTTTAATTTTTTAATAAAATCAATACTTCTATTTAGCAAAAAAGCAGTGACATTTATAATGTTGCATCACAGGAATAAATTACATTCGAAAAATGTTTTAAAACAGAAAATTGTTGAGAATAGGAGTTTTTTTCTGTGGCTGTTGATAGCAGGCCACAGATGCTGTCAATACAGTTTAACAATGAATAATTTGCATTTAAATCCTTAAATTAAATATACCATAAAATTGGCCAATGCGGGATGGAATTAGATACACATGACCAGTACAGTCGAGTATGGTGGACTTATTTTACTGCATTTCAACGAACGACTTTCCACACACCCTCATGGTTTTGTATGAGGGGCTGTCAAACATCACCATGACATTGTCATTGCATCACCAGAAATCTCAACTGCAGTAATGGGAAAGGGAAAGAGATTTCGTGCATCTGGACGAAGCAAAGTCTGGGTTCAGTCATTCGTAAGCCTTAACTGCGACAGCGACGGGTTCTTCCCAGGACACTCCGAATATCCGTTCCGATAGTTAAAATGTTCCCCGACTGGGAAAAAGTTCACGGAGTCTGAGCTAATCTGCGGCAAGCAGACTGTGAAGGAGCGAAAAAGCAAGTCTTCCAGCGAAATAAGTTTCGTTAGGTTGGTTAATAGACAGGGTGCTGCTATAAAGCTGTCCGGGATGAGGTGGACAAGCTCAGGTAGCAATTTTACCATGCTTTCCGGAAGGGTGACTTCTTTTTCAAGCTTGGGAACAGTCTGGTTAATATCCACTGTGATGGGATTTGAGAAGTACCGTCAGGCCACTCTAAAATCACCTTTACAAAAGCACACCTGTGACACCAAGCCAGAAAAGCATTTTTGATGCTAATAAAACTCATAAATAAAGACTGTCATGCTTTGCGTGTATTTGTGGGCAGGTAATGTAGTAATGCAGTCAATTACATCATCATTTTACCATGTGCCTCTCCTCTCGGTTCAGTTTTGATAATTCTGTGAAGTGCTTGAGGACTGAAGACTTCAAATGAAGTACTATTCAGAAAAACAGGTCTGCTAAACTAGCTGAGACAATGTGGAACAAGAGACCACTTACGTCTGAGCCTTATTTACTACAATGCATGAATCCAGCCATTACGACTGCTGACTCAACCTGCCTGAGGGCCAGTATTTGCACAGACTTTATCACTGTGCACAGTCCTGAAAGATGAAAAGAGCAAGATACTGCCTGGGTTTAGATGATTGTTTCCTCAAACAAAGGTGAAGGGCCTGTTTACCAACAAATAAACTGAAATAAAGTGCTGGTTTTGAGTCTAGAGGCTTTCAAACACTCTTCCTTAACAGCTCCTTTAGTAATAATATAATAGTCTATACATTTATGCTAGAAAAAATACTCCACTTCAGTAATAACAAAAAACACTGAGATTAGAAAAAGCATCCAAACGTAAATCTGTACGCATTACAATAATGAAGAATCATGGGGAAACATGGTTAACCAGCATGAAAATGATGTCAAATGATAATTTCTTTTGTATTTTTGGTGGAAGGTGTGGTGAAGTGTGACATAAACATGTTTTTTAAAGATTTAAAGATCTTTAAAGGCACACTGTCCTACTTCCACTGTGACCGTAGATGGGCTGTACCACCTACAGTAGTTAAAGACAGTTGGGACGTACCATTACGCTGAGAGTCCAGGTGGGTTTTCATGTTACATAGTTCTCCTTTGATGTCTCCGGGCACCTCCATGCCTAACTTCTGATAGAATTCTCTCTGTTTCTTCATCTCCGCTGCACACAAGAGAGCAAGGACGAAAAATCGTACATGTCATAAGATGCTTCATAAAATAAGCATTACATAAGGAAAACATGATCCGATACCGAAGATATTTTTGCTACCAGTCCACATTTTTATTAAAAGACCATATGTGATCCTGGACCACAAAACCTGTCTTACGTAGCACGGCCAAAAAAACATTGGTTGTTTTAAAATGATCAATTTTTAGTTTATGCCAAAAATCATTAGGATATTAAGTAAAGATCATGTTCCATGAGATATTTTGTAAATTTCCTACTGCAAATATGTAAAAACCTAACTTTTGATTAATAATATGCAACTTTATTTGGGATTTTCTCAATATTTAGATTCCCCTCCGATTCCAGATTTTCAAATAATTGTATCTGGGTCAAATATTGTCCTATCCTAACAAACCATACCATCAATGGAAAGCTTTAGATGATGTATAAATCTCAACTTCGAAAAATTGACGCTTATGATTGGTTTTGTGATTCCAGGTCACATACTAAAATGCAAATAAATAAAAATAGAAAGACAAACCTTCTTGCAGTCCTGGCACCAACTTGTAGACAATATCTTGCATTGTTCGGTCATGACTGAGGAAAAGGGAAACACAATAATGAATATAATTTATTCAAACAGTGTGCATTATTACACCAAGGAACACAGCTAAAGGACAAGAAAGATATGCACACAAAAAGTACACCAAGAAAATTGCAATTCGCATTTGCATTCAGCGGGCATGTTTCCTCATAACTATGATTGTTAATTAGCATAAAGTGTAGTTCTTTTTCATGTCTCTAATTCTCCTGTGACTGGCGGGTCCCAGGGCTCGGAGGTAAAACCTATTAAGCGTGTGTTGACATGTTCATCTCTGTGGCGCCTCTGGTACGGCTGCCCGCCTCCGAGAACATGTTACCATGCCACAAAACCCATGAGTGCCAGCTCCAAGCATCCAACAGCCAAAACAAGCACCCGCTTTGAGACTCACAGCTCTTGTTGCGTAGCTTATACTTTCTAGGACACTGCAAATTAACTCATGAAACATGTCAAGAAGGTTTACATGAGGACTTAAAGAAATTTGCCTGCTTTGTGCTGTTATTTTCATGAAAATTAAAGAACATTTACTTCAAACTATCATTACTGTAATTTAAAAAAAAAAAAAAAACACACAATGGCACTATTAAAGCACTTACACTACTTTTCACTGAGATTGTAAGATGGCAGGCCCCTATAAGGTGACTGCAACAGGAAGTTGTTCAGACGAAGGCCCAAGCGATGACCCTTTCAGCCATTGCAAGAGAAGTTGGTCATACAAAATCTGTGATTTCTCGAATATTGCAGGTTTACAATGACACTAATTCATTCAAATCACTCAAAAGGTCTGGTTGTCCACATTAGACAAATGTACAAGTAGACAGGATAATGCAGAGACTCAATGCGCAACTGGTTCAACACTGCAGCTGACCCTTACCCTGTTCAGCACTGAACTGGCAAGCAATTCCAGCTGCGGTGTTGAACCGATTCCCCACTGACAGTTTCTGCATTATCCTGTCTTCGTTTTTAATGTAATTTATTTCTGTTGCGTCAAAGCTAAATTCTCAGCAGTCATTAATCCAATCTTCAGTGCCACATGATCTTTTAGAAATCATTCTAATATGCTGATTTGGAGCTAAAAAGAACAATTCTTACTATTATCAATGTTAAAAAAAGTTGTGCTGCTCAAGCTATAATTTTTTTCTGGATTTTTTGATGAGAAACAAGTTCAAAAGATTGATTCTCTCAAAAATTGTAGGTTTACAATGACACTAATTCACTCAAGTCTCCCAAAAAGGCTGGTTGCTCACGTTATACAAATGCACGAGAAGACAGGATAATGCAGAGACTCTCAATGGGCAATTGGTTCAACACTGCAGCTGGAATTGCTATAGCTATTGCAAATACACACACACACACACACACACACTGAAAGTACGCCATTCAGTCCGACGTTTCTTCAACATGTCGACACAGATCCTTACCCTGTTCAGCACTGAATTGGCAAGCAATTCCAGCTGCAGTGTTGAACCGATTCCCCATTGAGAATCACATTATCCTGTCATCGTCTTCTTTTTTTTTTTTGTAATTTATTCCCGTTATGTCAAAGCTTAACTCTCAGCAATCATTAATCCAGTCTTAAGTGCCACATGATCCTTTAGAAATCATTCTAATATGCTGATTTGGAGCTTAAGGAACATTTCTTATTATTATCAATGTTGAAAACAGTTGTGCTACTCAAACTATTTTTTTTTTTTTTTTAGGATTCTTTGTTGAGAAGCAAGTTCGAAACAGCATTTATTACTTGAACCAATCTTTTATAACATTTATAAATATATTTTCTGTCACTTTTGATCAATTTAAGCATGTTCTTGCTGAATAAAAGCAATCATTTCTTTAAAAACAAAACAAAATTAATCGGCATAATGAAAATAATGTCACGATGCAAAAAACATTATGCGTTTTTTTTATTTTTGAGATTTTTGGGTCTAGTTCAGTGTATGAGCCCTTGTGGCAGATCAGTTCCTCTTAATAGCACATAATGACACAGACCAGTTGGAAACTGATCTTAGATCTACACTTGTGCCACTTTGAGAATACAGGCCACATTCTGTGTCAGAGTCCAGCTCGCTGTAGCTGATCTGCTCCCTGAGGGCATGAAGAGAGACAGAGAGACAGAGAGAGATCAGGATTGCAAGGCAGCGGAGCACCTGTGTCCCTGGTGCACAGCCAGAGCCGCCACCTGTTCCCAAATCCCAGCAGCCTGGCAGGGAAGGTAGAGGTCCAATTAGCCACCACCGAGCCTCCACAGAGGGGGCCGGAAGGCCTGGTGGTGAGGGGGTGACTGGCATTTAGCTAGCTGATCAACAAAAGCTCAGTTTTGTGTGTGTGGGTGTATGTTTGCGCAAGTGTGAGAAAGAGCTGAGGATCAATGAGCTGCCACTGTTAATACAGACAAATCCAGTTTTCATTCACGATCAAACAGTGTGGCTCGTAAACACTGCGGTGTTAAACTAAGGTCAGATTAATCATGCGGAGAGGGAGGCGAGCTGGTTTGATGGCGTACGACGTAATGTAACTGACCCCGAACTCTTATATTGTCTCTTCCTCTCGTATCCCACACGGCTTTCATCTACCAGTAGAGATGGGGTGACTCTTTTCCGCCCCATTCAGAAGGAAACACTGGGACCGTGGTGAATATTTAATGTGGTTGGAAATTGTTTCTCATCAGCGAGTGACTGCAAGCTTCTATGTTGCTAAATGACAATTATGAAAGAGCTGGCATCCGGCCCAGCGCACCAGCGGATCCATCAGACACAGAGGCACCGCTGCTCAGGGGGCAGATGGACGCCACACCCCAGCAGTTTACATACACCTACACACCGAGCGCATCTGCGCGTCTCTCAGCAGCAGTTTTTGCTCACAGTATAAAAAGCTGAAGGCCTTTTCCTGAGATAGAATTGCAAAAGGCTTGTTTGGTCAACTCTTAAAGGTACACATGCATACAGATGACCCTACGCTAACATAAGTTTATACATAAGGTAAGTTTTTGCCTCTCTTTTTATACAAGTCTATAAGACTTTTATACATCTAATATTGTCTGACAAGCAAAAAAATCATCTCTCAGAAAAAGTCTGATCACTTAAAGGGATAGTTCACCCAAATATTTAAATTCTATCATTATTTACTCACTCTTATGTCGTTCCAAACCTGTAAGAACTTTCATCTTCAAAACACAAATTAAGATATTTTTAATGAAATCCGAGCGCTTTCTTAACCTTCATAGACAGCAAAGCAACTGACACGTTCAAGGCCCAGAAAGGTAGTAAGGTCATCATTAAAATAGTCCATGTGAAATCATTGGTTCAACTGTAATGTTATGAAGTTACAAGAACACTTTGTGCACAGTGAAAACAAAAATAATGACTTTATTCAACCATTTCTTCTCTTCCATCTCAGTCTTCCACAAACGTTCACAAAAGTGTCATTGAGTACGCTTGACATGCTGCTGATGCACGAACTGGCATTCTGATGACCCTTTCAGCCATTGCAAGACAAGTGATTTCTTGAATATTGCAGGTTTACAATGACACTAATTCATTCAAGTCCTCCAAAAAGGCTGGTCGTCCATGTAAGACAAATGCACGAGAGGACAGGATAATGCAGAGACTCTCAATGGGCAATCTGTTCAACACTGCAGCTGAAATGCACATGCACTGAACTGGCAAACAATTCCAGCTGCAGTGTTGAACCGATTCCACATTGAGAATCTCTCAATGAGTGTTCTGATGTAGAAAGTAGGGGTGTGATGAGACGAGACGAGATGTAACACAAGACTGGGTTCACGAGAACGAGACTAGACGAGATTTTTCATCCTCAATGATGAAATATATATAATGAAAATTGTCTTTTATTCAACTGAAAAAGACAAAATGCAAAAAAAATGTAGGTGCATTTTGAACTTTATGAAATTAAACTTCCATTTTAATGAATTATATGCAGTAATAAACAACATTTAAACAAGAGCTTCACGATTCAGGAAAAATTGAGAATTCCATTTTTTTTAACACATTGGAGACCATGATTCTCTCACAATTCTAGAGAAAAAAAATTTAGAAAACTAAACAAAATAACGGAATTTACTAGTGGTTTTGACAAACTGTTCAATGCTTAAGCCTTTTAAAAATATATATTTATTTAAAGTTTTTAAAAATTTATTTTATATTTATTAAAAATAATAATAATAATAATAAAAAACATTCAATGAAGGAGTCAGTGTCTTACTTCATTAAGACTTGTTTGACTATTGAAATCTGAATGAATGATTCAATGACATACTTTTTTTTGTCGCCACCTCCTGGCGGAAGAGGATAAGCGTTACTATACATACAAGTGTTAAGTGTTTATACCGAAACTATAATCTTTTATCCCTGTTTAAATGTCTGTAACACAGAAAAAAGGATTATAATGTGGCTGAAAATACTGTTTGTATTGCTTTTTCTGCGTTCACATTTACCCCGACCCTCTGAATCATTAACATGAGCAGCGACAAAACGCGTTTCTCACGCTCCACTGACACTCGCGATGTGAAACAGTCCTAATACACATAACTAAATCATTGTCATTCAGAAATACGATTGCGTGGGTGTTTGAATCGAGATCTCGATATTTTAAGGATTAATCGTGCAGCTAATGTAAACACTGCAAAATGTTGCGCGTCGATATCCTCACGAGATCTAGTCACATACCTAACAGAAAGTCATTATTTGTGGGTTTTTTTGCACACAAAAAGCATTCTCGTAGCTTTATAAAAACTTTCTGTGCCTTAAACGTGTCAGTCGCTCTTGGATTTCATCACAAATATCTTAATTTGTGTTGCGAAGATGAATGGTCTTACCAGTTTGGAACAACATGAGGGTGAGTCCGATTTTGACTAGTTTTTACTGCATTTTTGACCAAATAAAAGCTTGACTTTTTTCAAAATATTAAAACAAATGTGTCTACAAAGTGCATTTTCTATTATGTGCCCTCTTTAAAATAACACAGCGTGCTTCAGTTATTTATGCACAACGCTCCCAGAGGTCACTTCCTTCTACGGCCACTTCCTTTAAACTATAAAAAACATGAACATCCAAAAAGGTGCAACATTTGGCATGATAAACAAACACCCTGCAGTTGTAATCTTGAGTTTCCATGTTGCAGCTCTACCCGATTCACGGTCTGGATTTGTAGCAAACCTGCAGCCGATGGTTTATCACTGCTGCTGGCCTTAAAATGATCCAGTTTCAGAAGTGCGTAAAACTTTCAGGTCACATCAGCAGATGTTTTCTCTGGGATGTGTTTACCGGAGAGGAACGCTGCACCCTGGACATCAATAATTCACCCTTCGACAAAGACAGCTGGAGGGTGCCACGTCACCTTTAAGTACCCACGTGGCTGCACAACATGCAACTAACATGAACAGAAGCCAGCAGTCAAAGACTACGCTATCCACCGGTGTGCCTTGATGGACCCCTGCTGGGCTGCTCTGGGGTTTACATTGATTAAGACGTGTTTGTCTACTGCGGTAAACTCTTACCCGATGTACTGCAGTGGATGGCTCTGGTGAATGACAATCCGACAAGTGGGACACGTGTTGTTTTCTTCTAGGTACTTCACCAAACAGCTCCTGCAGACTAAATAAACAAACACACAATTTAGACACTTCTAATAAGTTGATTCATTCTGTACACATCACATTATAAGTCAAAATGATAATTATATTGATTTCCAAGAGACAAGAATGTTTAAATGACTCAGCACAAACCCAAAGGCAAAAAATAAATAAATAAAATAAATAGCCTTTCTAGTTTTATGACTCAAACTAAAGTGCTCTTGATCTGTGGCACAATGACTCCCTCTAGTGTTCAATTCAAACACTGCTGTTTAAAGCAACAAAACCTGATGTAACAGGCTAGTGATAGCTTGACATGATGTACTTAAAGGATTAGTTCACTTTAGAATTAAAATTTCCTGATCCAAGATGCTCATGTCTTTTTTTTCTTCAGCTGAAAAGAAATTAAGGTTTTTGAGGAAAACATTAATTTTTCTCCATATAATGGACTTCAATGGGGATCATCAGATTGAAGTTTCATTGGGCTCTACACAATCCCAGCCGAGGAATAAGGGTCTTATCTAGTGAAACTGTCATTTTCTAAAAAAAAATAATAATAATAAAAACATCACGAATTACGTAATCATGTTGGAAAGGTCACGTAGGTCAAAGTACCGACCAAGTGTTTACAAAGCGAACGTGCAAAGAAAGTTAAACGCCCTTTACAAAAAAAGTTTAAAACAACGTTCTCAACCCAGCCTTTTTGACCTTTTCAACATGAGAACGTAATGCATGAAATTGCAGACGCGCATCGCAGAGCTAGTGCAAGATGAGCATTTGTGGTTAAAAAGCACACCAATTTTTTTTTTTTTTTTTTTAGAAAATGACCAATCATTTTGCTAGATAAAACCCTTATTCCTCAGCTGGGATCATGTAGAGCTCTTTGAAGCTGCATTGAAACTGCAATTTGGACCTTCAATCCACTGATCCCCACTGAAGTCCACTTTGTAGAGAAATTCCTGGAATGTTTTCCTCAACCTTAATTTCTTTTCGACTGAAGAAAGAAAGACATGAACATCTTGGATGACACGGGGGTGAGTAAATTATTAGGAAAATATAATTCGAAAATTTTAATTCAGGAGTCAACTGATCCTTTGATCTGAAAAATAAAAATTCCTTCTTCATTCATCTTTTTGCTGTTCAATCCACATGACTTTCGCAAAAGGAGATCCTAAGTCAGATCCTTTTAACGAGTCGGTCAGTCTGGTTCACCAAAAAAAACGTTAATCACTACGACTGCAACATTGAGCCAGTGAGTTAAACCTGAATCAATCGGATTCATGAACGAATCACTGGGAGCAGTTTTGTGAACTAGATCTTTCTCTGCTAAAACTTTGACTCAAACAAATTATCTGTTAACAAGTCAAACATTATTAATTCTTAACTGAACTGCTAAGAAGAGCTAGGTTAAATCAAGGTTTCATTGAACTTGAATTCAGGTCTGTTCATCAAAGTTATCACATGGCTTCAAAAGACTTGGAATTTAGTCGTTTGGACCACTTTTATGATATTTTAACATTTTTTTTTTGTCATTTTATGTCACTTTATGTTCTTTATAATGAAAAGAGTGGCCAGGATGTTCTTTGCAATCCACCACTTATAGGCCATAAAATAAAGGAGAAGTTCACTTCCAGAACAAAAATGTGCAGATAATGTACTCACCCCATTGTCATCCAAAATGTTTATGTCTTTCTTTCTTCAGTCATAAAGAAATGATGTTTTTTTTGAGGAAAACATTTTAAGATTTTTCTCCATAGAGTGGACATCTATGGTGCCACTGAGTTTGATCTTCCAAAATGCCGTTTTAATACAGCTTCAAAAGGGCTCTAAACGATCCCTGCTGAGGAATAAGGGTCTTATCTAGCGAAACAGTCATTTTTTATTTTTATATTTATATATTTTTAACCTCAAACGCTCGTTTTGTCTAGCTCTGCGTGTACTCTGTGCACTCCAGTTCAATACAGTTAGGGTATGTCAAAAGACTCCCATCTCATTTTCTCCTCCAATTTCTAAATCGTCCTACATCGCTGCAGAAGTACCGACCCAGTGTTTACAAAGTGAATGTGCAAAGAAGTTTAAACGGCCTTTACAAAAAATAGCGATGTAGGAATATTTTGAGGTTGGAGGAGAAAATGAGATGGGAGTTTTTCGACATACCATAACTGTCTCGAACTGGACAGCACAGTACGCATGTGCCAGAACCAGACAAGATGAGCATTTAAGGTTTAAAAGTGTTTAAATTTGGATTTTTTTTTTAAGAAAATGACTGATCGTTTTGTTAGATAAGACCCTTATTCCTCAGCTGGGATCGTCTAGAGCCCTTTGAAGCTGCATCGAAACTGCATTTGGGAAGTTCAAACTCACAGGAACCATAGAAGTTCACTATATGGAGATAATTCATGAAAAGTTTTCTTAAAAAACAATTTATTTAAGACTGAATAAGGAAAGACATGAACATCTTAAATGACAACAAGGTGAGTACATTATCTGTCAGTTTTTGTTCTGGAGGAGAACTACATCTTTAAATGTGAATGTATGAGTCAAGTTGCAATTTTTGGGTAAAGCACCACGTCTGCATGCAATAAATATATAACTGCAGACAATCCAGATTCTAAATGTCATTCATAACTGAAATAAAGACTAGATAATGGTGTAGCAACGGCACTTACAGGTGTGTAAGCACTCAGTGACCGTGGTGGCGTCAATCAGGTACCCCTCGCACAGACGACAAGTGATGTGGGCGTTGATGTCCCACAGTTTAATCTTCCTGGTTAACATCTCGGGGTTCTGGATGTGAAAGAGAGAGATAGAGAAAAGAGAGGTTAGAGCATTTGACAAAACCACAATGCAAACCTCAGGCTGAAGAATCAGGGTGATCTCATAGGTCACTAGGGTCACAAGTATTAGGTTGCCTTCATCCATTACATCAAAAAAGGTAAAAAAGTGAAGTCACGTTTTTTGTTTGGCTAAACTGTAGTCTCCATTTTAAAGACAAAGTGTTGTTTGTTTAGGCACATCCCATGTGAAGCAGCCAGACGACTATATTGACCAGACACGTTATCCGGTGAAGTACAATCTGTGTCAGGACACACGATGCTCATATTCAATACAGATTAAACAGATTATTCACCACTCCAGTGGCCCACTGAAAAGAAAATAATTAGATCTATGTTGCTTCAATATTTGGGATTCAGCTTTTAAAGAAAATCTGTGAAAATTGAATGTAGCAAATGATCAGAGATTGCCTAAAATCCCTGTTTTAATATACGAATCAATTTCAATATTTTTATTAAGATGAAGTACACAAATATTACACAAAAGTCAACATTAAAGTCAACATACTCCATTTACTTCCCTGTCTCACTGCGCATTGTTTATCAGTGTATGTTATTCCAGATTTGAAGGATTTTTCTATAATATTAACAAAAAATAAAAATATTTGAGAAAAAATAAAAATATTTGAGAAAAAATAAACGTTCACGCATTCTAAATTATAAACGTCTAAGCAGCATTTTAATTACGAATTATTATTATTATTATTTTCTTTAATAACATGCACCGATAACTGAAATCACAAAAACTCTCAATAGTGCATACATTAGAGCTGATTGGAACGGAAACTGTTGCAGAAAAGTGTGTAGAAGATGAAAGAGAGACACTGCTAGCACCACAATGAGGCTAAATGTGTTCACTACGGCATAACCACAGGTGTTTTATGTTATGGCACTTCCTCATAAAAGATTTTCAAACCTCACTCATGAATTCAGCTACCAGCCTTGGTGCAATAGCATAATCAGTATAGTGCAGTGTCAAATGAGGACAGAGAACTGCCACGGGCTGCAGTGAATATTACACTCTCACATTAGTGGGCTTCAATAAAAGTTGGCGCTTCAAAGCCATTCATTTACCCATGAGTCTAAATGCATTATACTGAGAAAAAAAGTTACATCCAAGTATTAAAAACTCATTCCACAAATATCATGGATGTCACCAAACAGATAGAATTTTGTCAACAACATGCTTAGAATAGACAGATTGCTACATGGAATGACCGCTGCAGTTTTTGAATTAAACAAGAAAAAAAAAAAGACGTTTGTAACCTCCAGCAGAGGAGATGACTATCAACAAATAAAGACTTAAAGGGATGGTTCACCTAAAAATGAAAATTGTGTCATTAATTACTCACCCTCATGTCATTCAAAACCCGAAAGACCTTCATTCATCTTCAGAACACAAATTAAGATATTTTTTATGAAATCCAAAGGCTTTCTGACCCTGCATAGACAGTAATGCAACTGACTCGCTCAAGGCCCAGAAACGTAGTAAGGACATCGTTAAAATAGTCCATGTGACATCAGTGATTCAACCTTAATTTTCTGAAGTTAGGAGAACTACTTTTTGTGCACAAAGTAAAAGAAGCAACTTCTCTTTCCTGTTCAACTATTTTAACAATGTCCTTCTGAGCCTTGAATGTGATAGTTGCATTGCGGTCTATGCAGGATCAGAAAGCTCTCGATGATTTTCATCAAAAATATCTTAATGTGTGTTCTAAAAGATGAACGAAGGTCTTACAGGTTTGGAACGACATGAGGGTGAGTAAGTACGGATAAAAAAAAAAGATTTATGGGTGAACTACTAGGCTTGCCACAATAGACGGTGTTGACGGTGTTACCGGTTTTAAGACGCAACACCGGTGACATCACTTTTCCACCATGACACCGTCCCCACATT
>JAHKKF010496093.1:0-14395 GCA_019740295.1 Labeo calbasu | reverse complement strand
ATAATTGTTAGTCTTTAGTTAAAATACTATATATGTTTGTATATGTGTATAATAACATAACAACAATAATGTATTTTAATATTTTTAAAAAAATAAATATGTGTGTGTGTGTGTGTATGATTTATTTAAATAATAATAAATGCAATTTTTCACATTATTAATATTTTTTTGTCGTAGTAAAATACTAAATATGTATGTATATGTATGTATACACATATTATACGTCCATCAAATACTTTTACTTCAAACTTGCTAAATTCCAGCCTCAGCCCAATCAGAAGTACCATTTTATTTTAATTAAATATTCAAAAAATTGTATTTATAATTTAAATAATTTTCATTCCACATAATTATTTATCCAAATATATATTTTTCCTAATATTACCTTCAGTCCTACTGGAAAGTGTATTAGGTATAGGTCCAAGTAGTCAAGCTGAAGATCCTTCAGAGATTTATTTAAGCATGCAGGAATGTCTTCGGTAGCATGATGGGTACACCACAGCTGGAAAAAAGAAGCATCATTATTCGAGGATGTTTTTCTCCTTTAATTAAACAAACATGCACCAACATAACTTGAACTCACTTTACTGACGATGAACATGTCTTGGCGTCTGATGATGCCCTGCTGTATCATGGACTGGATGGCCTTCCCCACCTCTACCTCGACCCGGTAGCTGTAGGCCGTGTCTATATGCCGATATCCAGCAGCGATCGCTGCCTCGACTGCCCTCTGACACATATCCGGAGGAGTGGACTGTTCACCATGTAGTAAAACATTAAAACGCTGCTAGTTTCTTGCATAAGATTATGGCATCATTACACTATTAAAAAACGACTTAGAAGCTTACACACAGAAACTAACACTGAAAGTCAAAAGATACAGGGAAACAAACAATATCTAACATACAACATATAAAATCACTGCTAGCATTTGTGCAATGAAACGTCAGACCTTAGATGTCCAATGTGACAACTAAGCTCTATAGTTCCATATTTAAGTAAGTGTAAATGTTACACAAATGTCCATATTGTTGTAGGCTATGTATATAAGTTAGTATGCGGCCATTGTAGAAATGTAATGCTACCTCTGGCTTCCATGTTCCCAGTCCCAGTAGTGGCATGTATGTGCCATCATTTAGTTCAATCTTCCTAGGCTGTCCAACACTCTCCTCCATGTAAGAAAGATTTGTGCAATGTAAAATGAGCAGCAGTTAAGTGGATTGACTTGTCTTTCCTGTCGTTTTCCAATGCCTCTATGTTTCTAGCTCCAATCTCCCTCTTTGCAGTCTAAGCAGAACTGCCTTCTCTTTATCTTTGCAGTTAATCATTGAACTTGACAAGGAGTGTATCAGTGTGTATATGCATGTGGGTGCAGATCATTTAACACTAGTGTTCCCGTATGTATGTTTCCTGAAACTACAGGCTGTCGGCACAGTTGTCAATGTGACCTTTAGAGCTCATGTGATCCTGTTACTTCCTCGAGAAGTGTGTGTGTGCAAATCAGGAAGTATTCTCAATGCTGATAGAGCTAAATTAAAATGTTGAAAATAACTGTACATTTTTAACCTCTCACCTTTAAGTACCTTTTAACAAAGTACAGAAAGGTATAAAAAGCCAAGATTTGCCTTTGAGGTGCCTTCATTGTATTGTATAATTCATGCATCAAACACTAGAGGGCAGCACAGTGATACACAAAAAGCATGTTAAATCTGTCCGAATCGCTTCATGTCATTTCATGCTTTCATTTGATCGAATAGCATCAAATTGTGGATAAAACAGGTGTAAATACCCCCTTTTGGAAATATCCGGTTCATTAGCCCCTATAGGGAAATAACCAGAAGAATATCAACGTGCAGGTAAACGGTAAAACTGTTTGCACTACAAACTAGTGCGTTCATAATTAAGATAATACATTAAAATTCTATGGTAAAACACAGCAAGTTGCAATATCAAACAGCAAAACGAGCGGTTATATACCCATAAAATTAACAAATGGCCACGCCCACTCTTATGGGAAAAATAAGGTTGAAAGCGCGGGAATTGAAGATAGAATTTTTTTTATGTAACTTAGTTTATTTGTATAACACAAGACAAAGAACATTCAAACACGTAAAGGTGAAAAAATGAACGAAGCTCTGATTTTTTTCAGTAACACAGAAATATCAGCCATTTGGACCTTTCTCACATTTCCGGGTTTCTTATAGCGGAAGTCGTCATAGTTGGGTAAAATTCCAGAGCAGTGAATGGGAGTACCACAAACACATTTTTAGCATTCCCATTTGCTCAAATAGCAAAAGAAAAACTCCACGATAGTGTTTTCACGACTTTTACTCATAGGAAAAACTTAATGTAAACAAAACTCGCACATTTTCCTGATTATTACTGCTGAAAATGGTCAATTATTGACATGTTTTGGGCTGTATTAATCGGTCGGACCGGAATAAACATTTGGAGACTGAGGAACAAAAGGCGTTTGTGGTTGGCCAAACTGAACCAGGATTTCCAGGGCAAGAATCTTGACAACATTCATCTTTGTTTTTATCATTTCCGGTCAGGTAGGTGAAATATTAACGTTAGGCTAATATCTTACTGCTCGTATGTATCTTTACCACCTATTAACTTTAGTTTGTCAAAATATTGCGCCTTTCCTGCATACTAAGTCCTTCTCTATATGATTTAGCAGCTTCCACACATTTGTTTCGTGGTTTAGACAGCATAAATTAGCAGAACAGTGTATTCAGTAGTACATTAACCATGCAATCAGTGCTGTTGTTTACATCCGAGTATCCGCGCATCCGGGTAACCGACCAAATCGTGAGATAAGTGCAAACCCTCTAATAAAGAAGGCCTTACGTTTTTGCCATTGGCATGGAAATTTTGTATTTACTCAGCAATAAAACAAATTTAGATAGGATTTATACTCCTTTTGTGGAAACACGTCTATGTCCAAGTGTAACAGTTTTAACCTATCTAATCAGAGAAACCATTTTCTCCATTTTAAATGAAGTATTACATTATAACTTCCTCTAACCCTTGCAAGTTGCAATGACATCTCAGATGACGCGTTTACCTGCGCGAGGGTGGGAAAACCTGTCACTCACATGATATATCTGTAAATTTGTGAAGCATTAAGCAATTTAAAAAAATCATAATAATAAAATAAATTTAAAAATGTATACAAATCCCACCCTATAGAAGTGATTTGTTTTTAAATTAGTTATTTGTTTACATCTTGAGAAAGTAAGAGGATAACAACTGGATAACAAGCTTTTTTTTCCTGGAGATAAAATCAACCATCTTCCACATTTATAGAATCTTCTCTAATAATAATAATAATAACAATAATAACACACTTTTCTCCTTAAAGAAATGTTGAGATGCAGTTTTATTTAAATAGTTTTGGAGGTGTAACAATCGAAAACAAAATCTAAAAAAAACATCAGACGTCGTATATACGCCATCTATGTCATTTTGACTCTCAGAGTGGTTCAGCATGCAAATTAAACAGCTGCACTACAAAATATTCTATTCCTAAAATATCATATATAGGATAAATACTTCACATCATGCATGTTACATATGGAATGGCTTTATGGTTTGGTCACAGTGCTCTCCAAACTTGCCACAATGTCTGTCACAGTGTAAGAAAAAAAAACTACAATATTTTACAATAATGAAAAAAAAAAAATCTATATTCATACAATAATCCTCAAACTACCCTCCCACCCCTTCCCTATACAATACTAGCCCATATAAAAATATAAATATGATGCTTGCATAGACCTGTGGGTTTCCTGAAAGGGAAAGCATGTTAGATGCACATAACTGTGTCCTATCTTTTAACACTTTCATTCATTCTTCAGCTTCATACCCCACATTGCTCTGCCCTTTAACCTTTCCTTTCTTCCTTTGACCTTTTGTTCTCTGTTTCTTTTACTGGTCCAATTCGTGGCTGTCTTGGCTTCGGGGTCGATAGTGACGTGCACAGAATTCTCTGATCCGAATGCAGGCCTCGATCATCATCTCCTCTGGGACGGTTACCACAATTCGAAAGAAGGCTGGATATTCAAATGCCTGCAGAAAGAAACAGCATAGGTATCAGAATAGATGCAACCAATTTTTGTGACAAATAACAGGTTAAAGGCACTGTAACAGAAAAAGGCAAGATAAGAAGATAAATAATTCACCGTAGCAGGCAAACAGAACACAGATTGCTCAGTGACCAGCCGTTCAGTGAACTCCACATCATTCTGGAAATCTGGGAAGTGCTCCATCTCGATCCCCACCTGAGGATGAGCCAGCATAAAATACATTTACCCTTTGCTAACTTGCAACTTTGCACTTTTTGCAAACATGCACACTCCTTAATATGGACATCCTGATAAGTAAGTGTGCCAAGTATGATTAAGTGTCTGTCGAGCCATTTAAAGAGACAGTTCACCCAAAATTGAACATTATGATTATTTATTTTTTAGCTATTTACCTATTTCTTTTCTAAATGCATGTTATTGACTTATTGTGAATTATGTATTCATGGAGGTTTAAGGATTTTAAATTTGGTTTGATTTATTATTTGTAATCAAAAGTAGGGGTCAACCGATATGTGTTTTTCAGGGCCGATACCACTTATTACAGATCAAGTCAAAAGTTTTTGAACTGTAAAATGTTTAATGTTTTTTTTTTTTTAAGTCTCTTCTGCTCATCAAGCCTGCATTTATTTTATCCAAAGTACAGGAAAAACAGTACAATTCTGAAATATTTTTACTATTTAAAATAACTGCTTTCTATTAGAATACATTTTAAAATGTAATTTATTCCTGTGATTTCAAAGCTGAATTTTCAGCATCATTACTCCAGTCACATGATCCTTCAGAAATCATTCTACAATTCTGATTTGCTGCTCCAAAAACATTCATTATTATTATTACGCAACTACTGTACCACTTGAACGTGGTACAGTAGTTTCGTTGCTGTCTATTAAGGGTCAGAAAGCTCTCAGATTTCATCAAAAATATCTTAATTTGTGTAATTAATGACAGATTTTTCATTTTTGGGTGAACTGTCCCTTTAATGTTTAATTTATTAATCATTAGCTTCAACTGACAATGAAGCTTCTTTTTCATTAACTCTTATCTTATAATACACAAAATTCCACTCACCATAATGTACATGGCTCCTGATGGCATCACTGGATTCAGCCCGGGAACAGTTGACAGCTCTGAGTAACATATCTCTGAGTTTGACTGAAGAGGGACATAAAAATTGTTATTATCAGAGTCTAATGTTGAATACACAAGCTTTTCTTTTTGAAGCTCTTTTCCTCTTACCTTGAGGAAACTGATGGTGCCTTGGTAGAACTCAGGTGGTGTGTCATTCAAAATGCTCTCTAATGCTCCCTGAACCACAGTACAGGGTCCCAAAATGCGCTGGCTTAGTTTCACAAGACCCTCTCGAATCTAGAGTGAACATTAGCGTTATTGATATGTTGTTTGTGTGTTGTTTGTTTTCTATTACAGGTGAGACCCTTATACTTACTCCGGTTCCCAATATGCCATTACGATCATGGATGAGGATCCAGCCCATCCTCCAGCCAGGAACCAACCAGCGCTTGGCAAGACCACCACAGGACAGGATGGGCACGTCACTGCTGAGAGGTGCCAAAGGATGAAAATCACAGCCTGGGAATATCTGCAGATTGACAGATAATATAATATAATATAATATAATATAATATAATATAATATGATGCAAGATGGATAATATTCTATCAAATGTTTGGAGTCAGTAAGATTTTTTTCAAAGAATTTTGCTCACCAAAGCTACATTTATTTGAGATAAAAAATTCAAAACATTAATATTGCATTGTAAAATTAATTACAATTTATTATACTAAAAATGCAGTTTTAGGTTTCAGCAACTATTACTCCAGTCTTTCCATTAGTGTCACATGACCCTTCAGATATCATTCTAATATGCGTATTTAGTTCTCATAATACATTTTTAGAATTCTTTGATGAATAGAATGTTCAAAAAAGCAGCACTTGAATTTTTTAAAATTAATTTATGCATTTCTTTTTTAAAAAACATACTGACCGCAAACTTTTGAACAGTGTGTATATATATTAGGGCTGTCAGTCAATTAAATTTTTTCGTCTAATTAATTTCATGATGTTTCGATTAATTAATCTGATTAATCCCCAAATAAATTTGACTTGAAAATACAGACAAAAGATTATTTAAAGCTGTTTTTGTGTCAGTTGAGAACGTATCAAGTAGACATTATAAATTGTGGCTTTAGAAATAAATTTTTTATTTAATTCAACAAAAAAACGTATTACACAAAATGTCTTTATAAAATGTCTTTATGAGTAATTCATTCATTCGTTCATTTGATTCGTTCAAACGGAATAAAGTAAATGATTCTCTTTATAAATGGGCCTTTGAATCATTAGTTCACATGATTTGTTCAAAACGTGGATTCATTATGAAACTAAATACAGCTGTGTTGCTCTGAGATGTGCAACAATTCTGCTATGGCTTTAAAGGTAATATGTTCTCTGCAAAATTGAGCAAATACATATAATATTGTGTTTAAAATAACACAATATCAACTTCTTATTTACTTAACTGCGTTAAAATATTTTAATCGCATTATTTTTCATAACTAATTAATTAAGTTAACACATTAAACTGACAGCCCTAATATATATATATATATATATATATATATATATATGTGTGTGATAGATGACTGTTAACATAACAGTATGTTAGTTGCATTCTGTTATCATCCTGTTGGAGGGAGGAGCCAAAAAAACAATATAGAGGTTTAGGAATGGGGTACAAAGAAATTTATAAGGGTAGCGAGAGAGAAAGAGAAAGAGAGAGAGAGAGAGTTTCTTGCTTGTAGCTGTTTTGTGGTCGTTCGCCTGGCTCTGATTACGATTATGGCTTCATGTCTGGTCGGTGGATCCGCCCCATCTCCCATTGGCTAAGATACTGCAATTTACGGTGCTGGCCCTATTTCACAAGCTCAACATGGAAGTATGTTTTGTTGCTGTTGTTTTTAAAAGGGTCCAGACAACGAGGCCACATGGCGTGCTTAATACTGTACCAGATGGAGCTCAAAAAACATCCAGCCAGTCAACATTCTACCTGCATTGAAACGAGGGGGCCGCTCCTCTCTATCGCCTCTAATACGTCAGCTTCATGCATGTACTAACCACAAACACATGCGATGAAAAGTGCAAAGTCATTGAGGTGCGCTCAAACCGCTCACTCTCGGCTTACAGCCCTAACCGCCACGCATATCTAATTTTCCACATTACAAATGTTCTTTCTTGACCACTAGTGTCTAGAGTGAACCTGTTGACCCCTGCTGGATCTTCACTGTCCTTCATGACCCAAAGCCCAGAATGCAGTCCAACATCCATTCACCACACACAACTCTAATCCCTCCAGTGCTGATGTGGTTTCCACTGCTAAACAAGGCTGAGCGCTGCCAGAAAAAAACACACGCAACCCAACAGAAGGATGTTCCTTACTCTTCAATGCATTTCAAAAGGTTTTTTTTTTTTTTTTTTTTTACAGAAATGCCATTTAAGAAACATTATAACTTCCTCAGAGAACCTTTCAGTGAACAGTTCTTTTTTAAGTGTGAAGAACCTTATTTCCACTATAAAGACCATTATTGCAATATTTGGTTGATGTTAAAGGTTCTTCTTGGAACCACAAATGCCAAAAAAAGAGTGTACTGAAAGTTGCTATGATTGAAAAGTGTCTTGCAAGTAAGCCAGGCTCAGTCAAGTCATTTAACAGGGGTCAAAGGTGAGAAAGACCTGTGAAAAGACCCTGTGGTCTACTTGACCTTTGAGTGCCTCGTTAAAGCGGGTTGAAAGTAGATGGAGCGTAGAAAATAAACAGTTCTTAGATAGTAACGTAAGTGTTTCCGTATTCATTTTGAGCTCACCATGTCTCCGTAGATCTCATCAGCAAGGATTGGGATACAGTTTCTTGATGCCACTAGATAACATAGAATATTATTAGATTAATATCCTGGAATTTCTGTGGATAAACATTCCTAATACAGTATATTATTTGAGTAAACATTCACCGGAAAGAATCTTATGCTGGTGTTCTTTAGTGAACACAGAACCGCACGGATTGGATGGGTTGTTGACAATCATACAAGCTGTTTTGTCATCGATCAGACTCTCCAGGTGCTGAAGATCAATCTCCCAGGACTTCTCTGGCTAAAGGATCAAAAAATAAACTGAAGTTTAAAAAACTCATCTTATGACACAGTCAAGAGATATTGTAGAAGCTTACTACTGTAGAACTGAGGATTATATACACTACCAGTCAAACGTTTTTGAACAGTAAGATTTTTAATGTTTTTAAAGAAGTCTCTTCTGCTCACCAAACCTGCATTTATTTAATCCAAAGTATAGCAAAAACAGTAAAATTGTGAAATATTTTGACTATTTCAAATAACAGGTTTTCATTCGAATAAAATGTAATTTATTCCTGTGATTTAAACTAGAAGACTGGAGTAATGATGCTGAAAATTAAGCTTTGATCACAGGAATAAATTATACTTTAAAACATTTTTAAATAGAAAACAGTTATTTTAAATAGTAAAACTATTTCAAGATTTTTCTGTATTTTGGATCAAATAAATGCAGGCTTGGTGAGCAGAAAAGTCTTCTTTAAAAACTTCCTGTTCAAAAACTTTTGACTGGTAGTGTAAGTGCTAAAGAAGATTTAAACTATAATAAATTAAATGAAATGGCATCTTTTCTGTGTTATTTGCATGTGCGTGGGTACGGTTGTTTTTATTCATCGGCCCCAGATTTGGACCATATGGGAATGACACAGCAATTTTCCCCATCCACTCCCCAAACCCGCCCCCATCCCACCCTTCCCATCTCACGTGTTTGTACACTCCGATTCTAAATCTTCTTATTGCTGGCAGAAAGATTGTTCTAAAACAATCTCTACTCAAATTTTGCACTTTGTATTTTGTTTCCTTACGACATTGAAGTGATGGACTTTGTCTGTTTGATTTACACACTCATGCAATCAGTGATTCACTCACCAGCAGATTGTAGTGCTTCACTTGGATCCCCATAGACACCGCCAGCGTCTTATAGAGGGAGAATCCAGGACGTGGAACTAAGATATTGTCTCCTGGGTTGCACAGCACGCTGATGGCCAACTCTATAGCCTGGCTACAGCCACTGGTCAAGATCACATCCTACAGATTCCAAAAAATAAAATAAAATAAAAAAATTATTCATCAACTTACAAAAGCGTTACAAAATATGACCCTGGACCTCAAAACCAGTCATAAGGGTACATTTTTTGAAACTGGGATTTAAACATCATCTGATGTATGGTTTGTTAGGCTAGGATTTGGTCAAGATACAACTATTTAAAAATTTTGATATATTTACAGTAGGTAATTTACAAAATATCATCATGGAACATGATCTTTACTTAATATCCTAATGATTTTTTGCCTTAAAAGAAAAACGATAATTTTGACCCATACAATGTATTTTTGGCTATCGCTACAAATATCCCCGTGCTACTTAAGACTGGTTTTGTGGTCCAGGGTCACAAATGACAAATGATGGATGTGACGCACTTTGCCTTCCAATGGAGCTTCTGGACAGCTGTAGAAGTTTGCAACAGCTTCTCTGCTCTTTTGGTAACCTGTCAATGTGATTTAAAATACAGATTATATTCATGAAGAGCAAACCATATATACATTTTATGCAGAATGCAAAAAGCAAGGTGGGACTAATCGTTGTATACCAAATTCAGCAATTATTTTTTCTTAAAAATTCATCTTTGATTTTTTAATTAAGCAGAAAATTAATGTGCAATCTTACCTACTGAAGGAGCATAGCCATTGTATTTCTGTGAGTCTATGGCCTCCTTCACTGCCTGTAAAACAGTGTCATCTGCTGGCAGGTTCCCAAACACAGTAGGATCACCTGGTGGAAAATCAAGTCCAAAACAGACATTTTCATTTAGTTGCTCAGCAAAAAGAATCTTAACTTGAATGAGACTAAATACAAAAAAAATATGTTTTTCTAATTATAGCTATGATACACATCAAAATAAATATATTTAATTTGACAAGTATATAATAACTAAACACCTTTTTGACTAGGTTTAAGTGTTTAATAGTTATTTGTATATAAACTCATAACTTACCAATAGATAGAGCAATCATGGGTTTCTCGGGGTTGGGAGTGAGTTTCATCCCGTCCACTATGGCTCGGATGGGGTTGAGTGTTTTTTTGGACATCTCTGAGGGTTTGACGTTCCATCTCTGCCTTTGGCTCTTCAGTTTGGCCGGGTTCACATTCATATGAGTCCGGACACTCACATGATGCACACCGTTCCCGTTCATGAAGTTCCCGTTTATGCCATTGCCGTGGATGCCGTTGTTCTGCGCTCCGTTCATTTCCACCACAAAAGACATTTTCTTGGTCTAAGAAATTAAGAAAAAAAAAATGACATTGATACTAAAATATGTTGAAGAAAACTTACGCGTAAATATTTATTTGTTTATTTATTTTTATGCTTTATTAATTCAGTGCCACAAGAATAAGAGACTTACGCGTAAATATTTCTGACGTTATTTGTAACGTCAAAAACGAAGGGTTGGATTATATATATATATATATATATATATATATATATACACATACATGTTTAAAAACAATTTTAATATTGTTTATATACATTTCCAAACAATGTTTCTATAATCACAAAAGTTAAATAATTGCGGTAAATAGACTTTGAGGAGGTAACCATAGCAACAGTGTGGGCGCTTTCCATTAAGATCAGCGTATGACAGTACAGTAGCCTGCATTTGTAAAAGTAAAAACTTTAATAACTGCAATAACTTACAAGCTGTAGATAATAGATTTCACGTTACACCCCACAAATATATTATAAAAGCTTTTAGATTTGTGCGGCGAAAATTTCAGGCTACTGACAGAATTGTGCTTAAATAGCTAAATATAGAAACGTGCAAGCAAATAAATCATAGCACTAACGAAAAATACTTGTCTAAATAATAAGATTAATAGGCTATTTAACTGTAGAATGTCAAATAAATATGTAATGTTTTAAAACATCAAAAGGTAACACAAAAAGTAGTGCAGAAATGTATTTTATATACAATTTTAATCTATTTTATTTTAGACACTAAATGAATAAAACACAGAATGCACTAGTTTATAAGCAATATGCACAATTTATAATGTAACATAAATACCTTATTAAGTTGCTTATTATAAAAATCACGCTCCAGTGGCTGGAAATGAGATAAATAGGTAAATATGTGCATGGAATGATTCAGTTCTCAGACCGGCTTTATACAGAACCCCCCAAAATGGGTGTTGAACCCTGCCCATATTTCCATTGGCGGAGAATGAGGGCAGTCTAAAACTCCCCTGTTACATCATAAGTCTAAATTTTTATAGTTTTGGGGTTGAACCTCATCCTCCTCTTTCTAGAACCTGTGGCAAGTCTGTGATGCGGAGGATCTACGCACGCAATTTGTGCGTAATAGGAGCGCAAACTCATGCAATGCACATGACGCTCATTTGTTTTCAGAGACACTTTCCTTCCTTCAGATCGGTTGCTGTCTCATTTTCTCACCTTTATCTGTCTTATTTGTCTCACCTGTTTTCAGTGCACGTTTATAATGAGAGAAACTACGCAGCTTAGGTTTAACACCGTATTTCAGACTTTCCATAATGTTCTTAAGCATCATTTGTAGTATCCTTCAAATCTGTTATGAGAATGATAGGGGCTGGTCTCCACATCTGTCTTACATGTTTTATTGAGTTTATGGAGTTGTTTTATTGGTGCTTACACTGCAATTATTGACCATTCTGCTATTATGCAAGTAAAATGATGAAGGCTTTTGGCTTTTGGCTTTTGGCTTTTGCCTTTTGCCAGCTATTCCAAATATGGAAGATCAAAGGCTTTAGGGTCTCTCACAAATCACAAAAAAGTTCAAATCAACAGTTGTTCATGTCTTGTTTTCTACTAATGGGACATCTAGTTCAAGAATAAAACAACGTGTTTGGGATCTTTTCAGTGAATTCGTTTTGTAAGCTTGATCAGTCCAACCAAGTCATTCAAAAATTAGTTGATTTGGAAAATTCCAGTCTCAATTCAGTGTAACTAAGAGTGACAAGCACATTTTGCATTCATATTGCAAAGATAAGTTTAAATAATAATGACAATTTTCATTCTGTGTGAACTATTGGTTTAATAAAATGTCATATGGCTTACAAATAAATATAATAAAATAAAAATGCTGTCACATGGATGATTTACAAAACTCTTCCAAGCTCAAATTATGCAAAACACCTACACACATTGCCATCTACCTGACAGCACTCATGAATGAGTGCGCTACATCTGATGCAATCATGACAAAGTAGTCTGCAATAACATCAGGTCAAATTTACATTCAAGTCAGGTAAATAAAAGTCAGAATGGAGTTTTACAGAGCAATAACCTTGAACTTCAAACCCACAACTCTCTCTCGTTTTTTTGTACTTGGCATAACCACCTATTTAAGAAACCAACACGTACACACACGTAACACTGAATTAGTGAGGCTAGCCTAAGACTAACCTTAAAACACTTGCTATTTAAACTGAAAGTAGGGTCATCGCAACCGTTTAGGCAAATGAAGGGTGTGCTTAATACGAAGTCAAAAAACTCAAAATGTCTATCCTTACACAACCCTTCTAGGTCAATCGCAGAAAGCATGTCAACATGTATCCACTAAAACACACCATACGGAGACCCAGTGATAACCCCGACCCACCGTACGCGTCACTAAACCAACAGCACATAGCGTTCCACATTGAAAACCATCTAAAATGATTGATTACAAAAAACATACAGGAGACAAATATTTTGGCACTGACCATCGAGAACTTTAAGGCAAGCATTTTGACCTTCATGAGGTAAACGATGAGGTAAAAAAGACAGTTTCCCAGCCCTAATGCGAGTTTATTCAAACATCTGATGTAAACTGATCAACTCAGCGTTTGAGTATCTACGCAACTAAAAAACATGATGAATATCACGTTCGCTGGCATGCTGGCTTTGCTTTCTTTTTGGTGTCTTCTGATTTACTCTCTCTAATCAGGGTCATTGACGTCTAAGTCTTATGAATATGAATCAGAATACAGCGTTATTACATCAAATTAGATGTATTGATAATCTTCGGACTCTTCTTCTAAAATATCACAGGCTCTGTAAGAATACATGGACCTGGCACAGTTTTCTCTGCTTAGTCTGTTAAGGCCACTTGGACTTTATGAGGAAGCTTTCACTCTTTAAGAACAGTTTCTGATTGTTTTCATTGGTTCAGCTTGGTTCGGTGAAGAAAATATTGGATAAAAATAGTCCTGCATTGATTCTTGGAGAGACAAGTAGTTTTGAGCGTGTTGAGGAGAACTGTTGGTGTACTGAAGGTGAAGAAGCAACCGGTTTCCTTGAGGACACTGGTTAAAAACTGAGTCTTTCGACTACCGTGAGGTAGGCGATGAGGTAAAATAAGGTGAAAAGCTGCAATTTTCCCAAACTTTATACATGTATATTCAAATATCCAACGTAAAATACTAAAACAGACTATTTACGCATCTAAAAACGTAATAAAGACCACATTCGCTGACACCTTTTGGTGTCCTTTGCCTTTCTTTTAGTCTGTTTTAGGCTTGTGATCAGGGTCATTGGAGTTTGAATCTTCCGAATATGAATCAGAATACAATGTATTTCCATCAAATAACATGGATTGATCATTCACAGGCTGTTGGTGGACTGAAGGTGAAGAAAAAAATGGTTTCTTTGAGGACACTGGTAGCATCTAAAATGTCACAGGCTCTGTATGGATCCACGGCTCTAGCACACTCTTCCTTGGTCAATCTGTTAAGGCACAGTTGAGCTTGAAGCCACTTGGACTTCACGAGGAAGCTTTGACTCTCTTAGGACATCAGATTGTGTTCACTGGTTCTTTGAAGGCAATGGTAGCTAAAATCTGTCCTGTGTTGATTCTTGAAGTGCCAAGTTGCTTTGAGGCCATGAATTGAAATTATGAGGAGGACAGTTGGTAGACTGAAGGTGAAAAAACAACTGGTTTCTTTGAGGACACTGAGCATTTTGAATACCATGAGGTAAACGCTGAGGTAAAATAAGGTGAAAAGCTGCAATTTTATCAAACCTAATACAAATATATTCAAACATCCAATGTAAAATACTAAAATAGAGTAACTATGCACCTAAAAATGTAACGAAGGCCACGTTTACTGAACTTTTGTTTGGTGTCCTCTGTTTTTGTCTCTTTTGG
>JAHKKF010496090.1:0-33012 GCA_019740295.1 Labeo calbasu | reverse complement strand
TATATATATATATATATATATATATATATATATGTGTGTATATATATATATATATATATATATATATAAAAATATAAATATAAATACAAATACATTCATGTTTATATTTAAGAAATATTTACAAGTATATTCATTTATTATAATTTTATCATTTATTTTATATATTAATAAAAACATTTTGCACATAAATAACATATTTCTCTGAAGTACATACATTACATATATATATACATAATTACACACAGTACTCACACATATATTAGGCAAACTCAAACTTTTATTTTGTATGCGATTAATCACAATTAATCGTTTGACAGCCCTAGTTTGAGCACATTTTGACGTTTGAAACAATGTTGACATCTCTTCCAAAAGACGAGACACATGAGATTACTGCATCTCAGGAGAAAAGCAGCAGGGTTGCCATGTGTCACAACAAAACCCACGCAATTGCAACTCAAAACTAGCCCAAAATGGGCTCCCCTATTAAAAACCACGTTCCGGGGGATAAAATAGACTCTTTTTTTTTTTTGTCTGTGTTCCCCTGGTAAACTCATATTTAGTTAGCGGGGTTGCTTTAACCCGCAGACATCAAAAACAACCCGCGGGAACAGTGTTAAAGTAGCCCAATTCCGTGGGAAAACCGTGGATTTGGCAACACTGGAGACACAGGAGACCTAAAGGCAGTCTCCATTTGCTTTGCATTTAATCTAATTGCTCTCTAGGAGAAACAGCTAAGACATTTAAAAGATAATCAAATCACATTTTACCTACATATGCATCTGTAGTCATTTTAAACGAACGCATGAGATTTCACAGCTCCGCACTGATTGAATCACACAGGCCTTCTTCAGCAGTAACACTGACATTGCTTTTGTTGTGTTAACACAGCTGACATTTTCCTCAGGCTACGTCTGAGTCTGTGTCCTTGAGTTTATCTCCATATCATCATGCCCCTCATTGTCTTTGAAAAGTGGCAGAACATCTTCATTTTTGGTGAAAGACCATCAGCAGCTGCTGTGATAGTGATACAACCCTGTTTCTGTCTAGTAGTGAAGCTTCATCTCATGTTTGGAGATCAATCAAAGGTTTAATCAGATTTTATGGTCATAAAAACACTTGTTGGTTCAAGTCAGACTATATTTAGTGGTTTTTGCTGAGCTGACTTGGGTTTAGAGATTTGTTACAAATTAATATTGCAGTTTTGTATAACATATACTATTGTTTAAACGTTTTGTGGTCAGTACAATTTTTTAAAAGATTTTTTTTTCACCTTTTTATTTATTTATTTTAATTTTAAAAAATATATATTAATAAGTTTTATTTAGTGAGGACACATTCAATTGATCAAAAGTGACACTGACATTCATCAAAGAATCCAGAAAAAAAATGAATCATAGTTTACCCCAAAAAAGTTTTCAACATTGATAATAATAAAAAAATGTTTCTTAAAATCAGCATATTAGAATTATTTCTGAAGGATCATGTGACACTGAAGACTGGAGTAATGATGCTGAAAATTCAGCTTTGATCACAGGAATAAATTTCATTTTAACACATATTCGCATATAAAATAGTCATTTGACGCTGTAAAAATATTACTGTTTTTACTCTATTTTTGATCAAATAAATGCAGCCTTGGTGAGCAGACGAGTCTTTAAAAACATAACGACATCTGACCTCTTATAAAAAAAATAATCTATTTTTTGTTTACCTTACTTTTAAAAGCTGATCAAATTACACTGTGTATTTGACTTTGAATTTTCCATTCTGTCTCCCTTTCTCTTCTTTCATGTCATCTCTTTCTCGCTCTGTTTACACACTTTCCTTATCTCTACGTTGCTTCAGTGGCGCATGTAACCTCTACATAAAGCTACTTTCTTTTCAACCGATCTGGAAAGAGAGAACGAGCGAGGTCAGACGTACTTCAGACTCCTCATTGGACAGACGGCTATTGAGCAAGACGTGTCCAAACATATTTCAACCGTTAATGCGCCACAGATAAGCGAGTGTTTCTCAAACAGAACAATGAGGGGGTTTCATAGTACAGGGTTATAAAAGTCAAAATACACAAGCAGAGCTTTGCAGAAAACTGACAGCCTGTGATCATTTGTCTTTCATCTCGAGCTCTGGAGGACTTGAGCAGGAGCCAAAGTGTCAGGACGATAAATTAACTCTTTGTCAGGCGATGTGGGAGAAAATAGCAGGTTCTGTGACTCACGCAGGATGTCTGGGGAATCAGTGCGACACCTCACGAATGAAGCAATGACAGGAGATGAATAGACTGGTTGTGCATTTCCCTCTATTTGAATCCAATTTTCTTATCATTTAATCAGTTTGAATAGTTTTAGTCTTATTTCTAAACAAATACATGTTCTGTAGCCGTCTGAGCGTGGACAGGTTACAAAATAACATGAGCATGAACTGTTGATTGTTCATAATCAAAATATGCTTTTTTAAAGGTGTTTTAGGTGTTTCAGTTTCATTAAATAGTCTGGGCCTGTATGATAACACTGTTAAAATGTCTGGGATCAGTGAGATATTTATGTATTTATATAAGAAATTAATACTTTTATTCAGCCAGGATGCATTCAGTTATTCAAAAGTGACAGTAAAGATTTAGAATGTTACATAAGATTCTATTTCAAATAAATGCAATTCTTTTGAACTTTGAAAGAATTCTGAAAAAAGGTTTCTACAGTTTCTACGATAAATATTAAACAGCATGACTGTTTTAAACATTGATAATACTAATAATAATAATGTTTCTTGAGGAGCAAATCAGCATATTAGAATGATTTCCGAAGGATCATGTGACACTGAAGACTGGTGTAATGATGCTGAAAATTCAGTATTGTATCGCAGGAATAAATTACATTTTTAAATATATTCAAATAGAAAACAGTTATTTTAAATTCTAATAATATTTCACAATATTACTGATATATATACAGTATTTTATTGTATTTTTTGATCAAATAAATGCAGCCTTAGAAAGCATTAGAAACATTTTTTAAAAACATTTAAAAAATCTTACTGATAGCATATGTTGGTGTATTTTTTCCTGTTTTTTTTTTTTTGGTCTAATCAGTCTATTATAGAGCTGAAAACTTAGAACAACCAATAATAATTTAAAAAGGTTTATTTTAGATTAAGTTTAGGATGCTGGATACGTAAAATATCACATTGGGACCATGCGTTTTTTTTTTTTTGTTTTTTTTTTAAAGTACATAAGTTAATGTTATGGTGAATTCTGAAAAAAAGGGTCTACAGTTTCTACAATAAATATTAAACAGCATGACTGTTTTAAACATTGATAATAATAATAATAATAATAATAATAATAATGTTTCTTGAGCAGCAAATCAGCGTATTAGAATGATTTCTGAAGGATCATGTGACACTGAAGCCTGGAGTAATGATGCTGAAAATTCAGTATTGAATCGCAGGAATAAACTACATGTTAAAATATTTTCAAACAGAAAACAGTTATTTTAAATTCTAATAATATTTCACGATATTACTGATATATATATATATATATATATATATATATATATATATATACACATATATATACACACAATATTTTTTTGTATTTTTTGATCAAATAAATGCAGCATTAGAGACATTTTTTAAAAACGTTTAAAAAATCTTACTGATAGCATATGTTGGTGTATTTTTCTCTGTTTTTTTTGTTTTGTTTTGTTTTTTTTTGGTCTAATCAGTCTATTATAGAGCTAAAAACTTAGAACAACCAATAATAATTTTAAAATGTGTATTTTAGATGAAGTTTAGGATGCTGGATACGTCAACTGTCACATTGGGACCATGCAATTTTTTTTTTTTTTTTTTTTTTAATGTTACAGTGAATTCTGAAAAAATTATGAAAAAAAAAGTTTCTACAGCTTCTACGATAAATATTAAACAGCATGACGGTTTTTAACATTGTTAATAATAGCAAAATCAGCATATTAGAATGATTTCAGAAGGATCGTGTGACACTGATGACTAGAGTAATGATGCTAAAAATTCAGTATTGTATCACAGAAATAAATTAAATGTTAAATAGAAAACACCCGTTTTAAATTCTAATAATATTTTACAATATTATTGTGTAAATTGTATTTTTTGATCAAATAAATGCAGCCTTGGAGAGCATAAGGGACTGAAAAGGTTTTTAAAAATCGTACCAATGATAGAATAAATCTGTGTATTTTCCCCTGATTTTTTTGTCTAATTAGTCTATTATAGGGCTAAAAATTTAGTGTGTTTTAGATAAAGTTAAGGATGCTGGACACATGTCAAATCTCATTTTGGGACCATGAGATTTTTAAAAAAAAGTTTATAAATAACTTAATTTTACTGTAAATTCTGAAAAAAATGTTTTTACAGTTTCTACACTCTTAAAAATCAAGGTGCTTCACGATGCCATAGAAGAACCTTTTTTGTCTAAATGGTTCCATAAAGAACCTTTAATATCTGAAGAACCTTTCTGTTTTACAAAAGGTTCTTCGAGGCGAAAGAAGGTTCTTCAGATTATAAAAAGGTAAGAAAGAGATGGTTCTTTAAAGAACCTTTGACTGAATGGTTATTTGTGGAACCAAAAAGGTTCTTCTGTGGCATCGCTGCGAAGAACCTTTTAAAGCACCTTTATTTTTAAGAGTGTATGATAAATTCTACACAGGATGACTGTTCTCAACATTGATAATAATGTTTCTTGAGCAACAAATCAGCATATTAAAATGCTTTCTGAAGGATCGTGTGACACTGAAGACTGGAGTAATGATGCTGAAAATTCAGTATTGTATCACAGAAATAAATTAAATGTTAACATGCATTCGAATAGAAAACAGTTGTTTTAAATTCTAATAATATTTCACAATATTACTGATTTTATTGTATTTTTTGAACAAATAATGCAGTCTCTGAAAGCGTAAAAGACTTCTTTCAAGACCAGTGGTATATATTGTGTATTTTCCCGTTTTTGGATTATTCAGTCTATTATAGTGCTAAAAAATTTTGCACAACCAGTAATAATTTAAAAATGTGTCTTTTAGGTGAAGTTTAGAATGAACACGTCAGCTGTCACATTGGGACCATGAGATTTTAAAAAAGTACATGAATATCTCAATGTTACAGTAAGTACAGTAAATCCAAACAAAGTTTTATACAGTCAGTATGATCATATGATCCAGCACGCTGTGGTTCTTTCTTAAAACATTGGTTGTGGTGAGTAATTTCTGCCTTTTATCACATTACGGTGATCTCCTCGGCTGAACATCTCATTCCTGTTGTCTTGACCTTGAGATGACGGTCTGACGCGTTCTCACACATGAATGACTCACACGTCAACATCTCTGTTCACACGCACGCGCTTCATCTGATAGAGCTGTGTTTAAGGCGAATTGGGAAAAGGACCTTTATGAAATGAAAGTTGAACGTTTTTTTAATGTTGCTTGTTAATATCCACCAGAGGGTGCTGTTATAGAAGGGTAATGCTTATGGATATATATTCCCTGTAATAAATTGCTATCTTATGTCTAGTAGAAATTATTTTTAAAAGTTGTAAATAAAAGACTATTGGAGTATGTTTTACAAAAAAATTCTAATTCAGCTTTTTTACTTCAAAATCTAAAAATCTCATCAATATTTATCTGAAAATTGAAAAATGTAATGGCGACTAAGAAATCTTTCTTCTGGTGAGTTCAAATAAGGAATTATCCTTATTTGTTTATACTAGTGTCAAGTATCATTAATGGTGTTTTTTACTGATCATACTTATGTGTTAAATCCTTAGCCCTAAGTATAAAAGTTTTGACATGCAACATGTCCCTCAGGGTTTGTGTTATAGACATGAATGAAAAATTGTGCAACTTATTATGATGAGTGACTGTCGGCGGTTTCTCATTGGGCAAGCTCTACTCACATTTTCTAGAAAACATCCAGCTGTATAATGATATTGTTGTGTAATCACTGCATTAACGCTCATGTGATTATGGTCTGCTTGTTTTGAAGCTGTTGGAGCTGTGCAGATCGGTGAAGGATGATGCGCTGAAGGTGGTCGACGACTTCAACATCCCGTCCTGCTGCATCCAGGCTCCTATCGCTGGAGTCGCCAATCCCAGCGCCGACTGGGCCTTCTACCCGCAGCCGCAGTCTAAGCTGTAAATGAGAGAATGAACATGGATTAATGAGAATGTGGGAGAACAATTAAGTGATTAAGTGATGAGGGACTAATTGGAGGTGGTCAATGCACTTACGAATGCGTAGCTGATGTTTTATGATTATTCATCATTAAAGGTGATTTCTTGTTCACTCTTAAATATAAAGGATCCAAAGGGGGTGGGTTTGCAACAATGCCACAGAAGAACCATTTTGGGTTTTGGGGTCCACAAAGAACCTTTTGGTGAATGGTTCTTTAAAGAACCATTTGTTAGTTTGAAGAACATCTAAAGAACCTTATTTAACGTTCAAAGACCTTTTGTCCAATCAAAACGTTCCATGGATGTTAAAGATTCTTCATGGAAGCAAAGATGCCAATACGTTTCTTAAAAAAAAACATTTTTACTTAGTGTGAAGAACATTTAAAGGAGATCACTGGACTATCAAGAACCTTTTATCCAATGGAAAAATTCCATGGATGTTAAGAGTTCTTAACGGAACCATCAGTGCCAATAAAGGACCTTTATTTTTAAGAGTGTATGTAGAAGGGAATTTCAGTTATAGGGGTTGCACATTATATCTATCATACAGGTTCTAATTTTTTTTCCTTAAATTTCTCAGTGATTCTAGCTGAATCGGTTTCAAATAAACACCAGCCAAAACTGAATCTAAATTATCCAAATGTACGAAACATTTGCAGTTTACAAAGGAGCTCCGACAGCTTGGATCTAAGCTGTAACAGCATAAAGACGTGGCAAGAGGCAGATTTTAGTTGAATAATGGGTTAAGAAAATCCCAAATGTGATTAGTCATCACATGACACACCGCTTTTGGATATTTATGTAATTGTACGTACATTAGGTAACAATAACCACACTACAGTGTTGGATAGACAATAATATATTACTGCTGCTATAGTTTGCTACTGTCAACTGCCGTAATTTTACTTTTATTTACCATTTGAGCTAAGTAAAGGTAAATAATTATATCACAGGTTCTAATTTAGTTAACTTCTACTCATTCTGGGTCTTTCGTGTGTGCTTTCGTCTTGGATCAAACTACCAATCATCAATTCAGGTTTTGTGTTTTGCTAGTCTTTTCACAAAAATGTGAATTTGTGCACTTCTTACTAAAGTCTGCAAAGAACAGCAACATGGAGGTTCCTTAATGTTCTGCAAATAGATGCATTTTCTGTCATTTCCAGGTTTTCTGCACGTCAGTGTACACTAATGGAAGACTGGATGTATTTTGAACTATTTTCCTAATTGCATTTGCCTTGTGTGTGTGTGTGTGAGAAAAGTGCATGTTATCATATTGTGCCACAAACAGTGGATAACTTAATTAATAACAGAATAAAATGCATAGCCAATGCTTATTATGGCAATTGTTTTTTTTTTTTTTTTTGCATGAGGCATTAGGTTGTTTCAGAATGACTTGCTTGTGACTTGTGTCACTTGTGATCAAACATTATTCAACCAGACCGTACATGAAATATACCACAGAAGAGACTAGCCTGTGCAAAAGAAGAACTATAGTGCTTTTGTTCTAGTTTAATCTAAAGTGTTTGTGTACATTTGATGGTGTGGTTCGAAAAGATCCCAGCCCTGTGGGTTCGGCCATTACAAGCCCAGCCCTTGTGGGCGTGGCCTCACGGCTTCAGTGGAGTGTTCGTTTCAGCAAATATACTTTCAGAACGACTCGCTCACTCTGCGCTGCAGACGCAAGAGAGTGAGCCTTAGCGAGGAAGTGCACTTAAGAAGACACAGAGACAAAAGAGACCATTCAAAACAATCCTGTGGACATTTTTCAAACAGGATCTTATATGACAGCTGCTCCAGGGGAAACAAATACATCGAGAGATTTCGAGGCATCGATTGTTTGCTTTTGGAATTGTGCTTTTTTTTATTTACAACACTTTTTTTAATCTCTGGATATTTCGAAATTTACCCTTCGTTTTGTTGTTTATATCGCGGAGATGATGCGTTAACGCGTTTTGCCGGAGCGGATATGTCTGACACGTCCAGGTGAGTTCATACGCGCGTATCGTACAGTATGCCGGCTTTCTTTAGGACAACTTTTTTGCACTTTCTCTCCTTTTTTTGCACAATATTGTCTTTCAAAAGGATTATGCGTCAGAAATATATGCGTTTTAACATTTGATCGCCGTGATTTAAAAGCCAAAGAGGGTTTAGTAAAATCGGATTATCAATTTGTTTATTTGTCAAGATCGCCTTGGATTGTTTTCCGTGTTGATATTTTATTCTAGCGCACGGCGGCGAGGGGGGAAAAAAGTGAAACTTCAGATGCGCGTAGTCTGGTCGCTTTGCGTAGAGTCCAGCCAAACAATGTCGCAAAGACAACAAAAGTTTAGATGTAGTAAAGGAGTCCACTCCCCTCAGTGGCCCATACGTGTTGACATTTAACCAGAGTGAATAATTTAGCTGTTTTTCGCTGGATAACGACAGACACCTGTTTGCTTTGTTTTCTTTTCCGTTATCCATTGAAAATAAGTTAGAAAATGAGGAAACCCGCGATTGTTGTTGAAGTTCTACAGATGTACGCCAGGCGATAACCTACCTACGGGTGTAAAAGACATATCTATTCGCGCTTTACTTTCGAAATGTGGAAACAACGGCGATTTGGAACGCGCCGTGCGATCTGTGTTTTTATTATTATTGTTTATTTATTTTTAACGATCGACTAAGCTGTCGGTCTGTTACGCTGCTAGTCGCATAACTTTGCGCTATTGTCTGCTGTCTGTTTGCCTGAACACTTGGAGGCGTCGACGCGCTCCTATTAGGAAACTTATGTTTTGGTGCGCAGGATATTGTTTGCCACTCTCTTGAGTAAAAAAAAAATCGCTTTGAAACTCCACGCTCGTACATTACCGATTACTAACAGTAGAATGCTGAGCATTACAGCTCGCTTACAAGTGAACATAAATAACGAAATAAAGACGTCGCGATCGAGTTGACGTCAAGTCAAACTCCCCGCTTGTACAGTACAGTATTCATTACTGTCAGTGAAATGCTGACTTTGCAACTCGCTGACAAGCGACATCGAAGCAAGATATAAAGAAAACTGAAGAAACCAACCGCGATCCGGCGACGTGCGTGTTTGTAATTCGCGCTCCTACGGATTATGAAGTACTTGCTATTAGAAGTGGCTGGCAAGTGCAGACGCAACTAATATAGCGGTAGGTGATTCTATAATAGCATGATGGAGATTGTTATATTTTTATTTTAGCTTATATATGTTTTGTGTTTTAGATCTATATTTGTCGCTGTTTTGTCATGGTTGCTTCGCGGTTTGTACAAGCCGGCATGACTGACAACGCTGAAGTGGTTTACGGAGAACTGCGGAATGTGTTTTCATTTTAAAAAGCCCGACATAATAAACCTCTCTAGACCAGAACGATGAAACAAACAAAAGACGAACGCGTGCGGATTCCGCTACAGCGCGAGTTCGAAGTGCCGTGCGGTATTCGACGCGATCGCGTCGCGCATAAAGTTTTATCCCAAAAAGCAGGCTTGTTTTGCTGTAAGGAAGAAATAGGAAGTTGAAGTGGAGCTCGGTTGTGACGCACTTCACCGGGTTACTACTTGCAGCGTTCGCTGCCAGCTGAGTTTCCAAACGCATGCTGATCGCCACGAAATAGACTGGAAATTCAACCCCCCTGCCAACAGTCCTCAATTCCTCTTCGAAACGCTTGCAAAAGACAGTAATGAGTGTTTTGTTTGTTCTGCAGAGAGCAAACGCTGGCCAATGGCCCGGCCTCGCGGGGAAGCGGAGAGAGCGCCGGTGGCGGAGCTGTCTTGCGCTCCGAGCACTTTGACTTCCCTCAGCCGAGCGAAGGGGACCCGTTAAGGGGAGGGATTTCCATGTCGAATAGTCACCAGTCGAGGTCACCGATGTGCCGAACCTTCTCCAGGTCCTCTAGTGGCTATTTTTCCGTCGACAGCGATTCTGTGCCAGGTTCCCCTCTAATGCCCAATATTTCCGAAGCGCAAGACGGCCAAAATGATGGTAAGAGCCCCATGGAGAAAAAAAGGCTCTATTTTGTGGTGTGTAAACACGACAGTGACGCGACGAACAGCGAGGAATCATAACGGTTTTCTTCCAGTGGATTAGTCCGTTAAGATTTGGATCATTTCAAATCTGAAGCCGGCTGCAAGTTTCCCGCCCTGGTGTGACTGAGTTTTGAATCACGCGCGCTCTTCTATATTTTCACTAACATGTCATGACAAAATTAATCATTCATAATTACTGGTCATTTTATTGCGATTAAAATAAATTATGCGTTGAATTATCATTTTTATCACTGTCTAAAACAAACGTTTATTAACAATGGCAAGGGGCGATTTGGTTTTGGGCCCCTGGGGGTCAGTGGACAGATATATAACATAGATTTTTTTTTAAATATTTCTGTATTAGTTCAAATGTAATACATTAGTTATATGTTAAGCATATTATAAAGTTTAGAAAACAGAGAGTGCAGCCAAAGAAAATCTAGTCATTTTATATATGTGACCCTGGACCACAAAACCAGTACATACACCAGTATAATGCATTTGTTAGGACAAAACGATATTTGGCTGAAAGACAACTATTTAAAAATCTGGAATCTAGGGGTGCAAAAAAAATAAATAAAATAAATAAAAATGTTAATAAAAAAATTGCCTTTAAAATCCAAATGAAGTTCTTAGCAATGCGTATTACTAATTTAAAAAAATAAGTTTTGATGTATTCATGGTAGGAACCTCTTCATGGAACATGATCATTTCCTACTGATTTTTATAAAAATCAATAATTTTGACCCATACAGTGTATTTTTGGCTATTGCTACAAATATACCTGTGCTACTTATGACTGGTTTTGTGGTCCAGGGTCACATATTGTGGGTCTGAACTGGGGAGCGGGCTCCCTGGGTCTGTAAAGTAAAAAAAAAAAACAAATAGACAGTGACAGATTGTACAGGTGAAGTAAAGGTACATAAAAATATTAATATAGTCACATCTCACAGTTTATGCATGTCATCCATTTAAGTGTTTTGGATGTTTAACTTGGCGCTCAGTTTTCCACATTAGCGCAGTGATAAGCATAATGTTTTGATGCTTGGCAGTGCACTTGTCTTGAGAATCTCTTCCAGAAAGCATGTTCTTCTCATTTAGAATCAGCACAGCTCTGCCTAAAGCCAAGCCGACTCATTTGTCTTTGTGACAGCTACAGCTTTCTAAAAGAAATAACCTGCATTTCCTTTCTGCGCACATCAGATTGTTCGCTGCCTAATGTGCTCGCACGCGCGTGAACCGACTGCTCGGTTCATTCACAATGTCTTGCAAACGTGGTGCACCTGAGACGCATGACCACAGCTTGTGACCCATCTTCTCATAATGCCTCAGATGGAGTGGGCTGATTTGCCTGTTGTCTTCTTGTTTACCTGCACTGTGACCGAGGCCTCAAGAAAGCAGTCGGAGAATTGGCCTTAGTGCGCGCAGTCAAAATAGACTAGCCTGTCTTTTGTGAAAGCTAGACACGAGATCCAACCATCTCTGTTTTCCCTATTGAGAGCCAGGAGATATGAGATGGCGATAATTGTCTTCCTGTAGCCACTCTTAATGGCGAAGAAAAACAACAATAACTTATCAGGGCTCTCATCTGTTGCTCGCTCGACAGGAGAGTTCCTCTACCAGTGGCCTCTTGTTTATACCTTTAGCTGCTGCATTGTGTTGGCACAAGGTCTTGAATTTACACATATGAACTCTGTGCCCTTTTTGAGCACCTCTTGTGGTCAGACGCGTTATTCTGTCCAAAGATAAATGAAGATGCAGACAGTCATCTGACCACTGTAATATTGATTTAGATATCCTTTTTTGAGATGTTGTTGTCAACACTGTGTAGTACGAATGAGGCGAAAGTGTTGACTAAAACTTGGAATGATATTTGAGATATTGTCTGGTTCAGTTCGTACAGGTCTAACGGAGTTGTGAAGGGAAATGAGTATCCAATGGTCCTAATATGATTGAGCATGAAAAAAGAAACAGGCGAACGACTTCTCGCTTGAGTCATAGTGCGAGATCAATCTGAGTTCAGACAGAATTTGGGTGATATTAGTCTTTAGCCTCAAAATAACCTCAGTCGTTCAGCTACTGTCTTACAACTGACAAGAGGTGTAATTTTAGCACCGTTGGCAAATATTTAATCATGATAATGGCCCTGGAAAAACCGAACCAGAGGTTGCAGAGGAGGTTGTTTGCATCAGACAATGCCAATGCAATATACGTTTGTTAGAAAAAGTTGCGTCTTGCGTGGTGTGAAACTAACTCTGTAAAATAGTGGGGTTTTTTTTAAATTACGCTTATTTGGATTCTTAATCCTGGCCTTCTGTTTGACAGTATGAAGACAGTGTGAACTCTGGTCCTTCAAAGAAGAAAAAAAGTAATGTTTTAAGAAATAAGAAATGTTTTGATTTGTAGTTGTTTTATTGCTTGTTTAAGTCAAAAAGTCCATCCTCAAGTCTCTAAATATGACTCAGGTTTTCTTATTCTCAATCCTGGCCTTTACAGTTCAGCTGTGCACAAAGCTTGTTTTCATAATCTTTAATCTAAATGTATTAACTTTAAACTGAATTTTCACATGATCTTACAAATCATTCCTATTGCATTGCAAATAACTTTTTTATGTATTATTAAAAAAATTGTCCACTGTAAAAAATGATTTTTTTTAAATTATAAACAATTGGAAGGATTGTTGCAATCTGTATATTTCAGTCTTTCCGCTTCAGTATTACACTTGTGTTACTTGCCATTTCTTTGTAATTAAATGTAAAAATTTGCTAACAGTTTATGAGTGAAATATACTTTCTGTATACATTTTTTATTTTAGTGCATTGCAAATAAGTTATAAAAATCTGGTTAATCTTTGATAGACCTAGCTTTACTTTGGACATTTTGTTATTATTTTTAGTGTTTTAATCACCTTGTAATGCTGTATGTATTAGTGCTGTAAACGATTAATTGCGATTAATCACGATTAATCGCATCCAAAAATGTTGTTTACTTGATTAATGTGTACACACACATGCATGTATATATTTAAGAAAAAAAAAAGTTATGTTTATATATTAAAAATATTTATATACATGCAGAAATTTTCAAAATATATACTGTATGGGACATATTATGTAAACAAAAACTTATTTTGGATGCGATTAATCGCGATTAATCGTTTTACAGCACTAGTATATTACACTATGTATTTTTTGCTCACATTGTTCATCCCCATCATTTGACTTTTGAATGAGCTTTTTGTGGAGTGTCTTAAAATTGAATTCCTTTGTCTTTCTCAGAGGTATGGTTTGCCGAACCTAGCCATCAGCGCGTGCAGATGGAAGCACCTGACGAAGCCATGGGGCGGGAGATGGCGGTCGCACGGGAGTTGCGGCGCATCGGAGACGAGTTCAACCGTCTATACTGTCAGGGGGTGAGTAATATTGAGGTGACACCACAGGATCAAGCGCAGGAGATTGATGATGATGAAATATTTTTGCTCGCTAGAGCAACGGCTTTCTTTGTCTGTCCAGGGAAGCCGGTTTGAATTTGCGCTTAGAAGCCGCCCCCTCTCGTATCAGAGTTAAAATCAGGTGTTGCAGAGGGGAGCGCGCATACGAAAGCGCCATCGCAAGTCTCTGCAGATCAGGGCCTTAATGAGGGAAATGTTTACTCTGGGAGCTTTATTTTCATAACTTGTATTTCTTAATGTTGCATCACTTCAGCAACAGTCAAGAAATCAAGGTTCTTCTTAAAGAATCAAGGCTGATATGGTGTTCACACTTTCGTCTTTCATCATCTCATTCTCAATTACTAGATTATACAATCGTCAGTAACTGTTAATTAAGGGATTTATGATCCCTCTTTGGAGTCCCACTTTTTATTTGAGAGTAGTAATATATTTTCTAAATATGTCGCAAGAGACTTGAAATTAGCACCACTATATTTTCAATTTCAGGTATTTCATTTAATATTCACACTGCAGTTACCATGCATAGATGTGCAATTCACACATTTGCTGTTTGTAATACAGATATGTGACCCTGGACCACAAAACCAGTCATAAGGGTATTTTTTCTTTTTTTTTTGAAAGTGAGATTCATGCAGCTGAAAGCTGAATATATTCACTTTTCGTTGATGTATAATTTGTTAGGATATGTCAATGTTTGGCTGAAATACAATTATTTGAAAATCTGGAATCTGAGGGTGCAAAAAAAATCAAAATATTGAGAAAATCACCTTTAAAGTTGTCCAAATTAAGTTCTTAGCAATGCATATTACTAATCGGAAATTAAGTTTTGATACATTTACAGAAGGAAATTTACAAAATACCTTAATGGAACATGATATTTACTTAATTTCCTAATGATTTTTGGTATGAAAGAAAAATGTATTGTATGGGTTGAATTTAGATTAATGTCCAGACCTGTATGACTGATCCTATGATTTTATAAGTTGTGTTTTTGTATTTCTTATGCAAATATGTCCATGCTAGAACAGCATGTCCATCTTTGGTTATCTATTATGAACATGCAAACTTGTTTTCTCCGTTTGGTGACGTTCTTGGCTCCGATAAGATTCTGCTATTGTATTGGTGAAATCTGAGATAATTAATACCTCCGTTGCAGAATTATTGCCTTTCACCTCTTGGACTCCAGTACTGTGTCATGCTTCCTGTTTGGGCAGCTGTCCAGTTGGACACGGTTCTGTCTGGTAGTATTTGCGTTTATGATGTTGTATCAGACCTTAGCTTGTTATAGATTTCAAAACTAGCAAATGTTGCTTTTTGAGGATTTTAAGTTGAACAGTTTCTCGTAGTCTCAGTGTAAACAGACAGAGTTTTGATTGAGGTCGTCTCTGCGAGCTCAGTAGGCAAATAGAGCCTTATCTACTCCGGCTATCGTTGTTTGGTTATTGCTGCGTAAAATTACCTTAGTCATTGTTTAAGTGAGCAAGACCTGCAAACCTCTTGAAAGATATACCTGTAGGCAAGAGTCCAGACATGCTCATAAACAGCTCAACGGTACATTTATTAGTGGTGCTTGTTAAGGCAACAGTACTATTTATTGCGCATACTTTGGGTTAAATGTTTGAACAAAAGTCTGACATTACATTTTAAACCTTTTTTTGTACATTTACACCTTTTTCCATTTAAAAGTTTAGCAAAGCTTTTTAATGTTTTTAAACAGGCTCTTTTGATTATTAAGCCTGCTTTTATTTGACCAAAAAATATTAAATATTTTTTTCAGTCACATGATCCACATGAATATTGAAAACAGTTGTGCTGATTAATATTTGAAAAAAAAATAAAATCTTTCTGTCCCCACACCTGTGAATGCTAGTGTAAATATGATTTAATTGCTAAGCTATGTCTCATACTTCAACTCTGCCTGTGGCAACTTTTTGTTTTGTTTTGAAAGTTTTTTTTTTTTTTTTTTAAATAATATCCTTCCAGAACAATCACATGTCATACTCTTATAGAATGCTGCGTGACGCATTTACTGTAAACAAGTGCACTTGATTCATCAGTGATTCATTGTTGCTGGATGTGTCGTGTTTGCCTGGTTCTCCAGACACACCCTTTAGCCTTATCAGAGGGGACGTTCAGGTTTAGGACCCCAGAAGGCCCTTATTAAAGAAAAAAAAAATTAATGATTAATGTAGTGTGTATATTAATGTAATGTGATTAATAAAGTAATGATTTTAAAACAATTTATTTTGTTTGAAAAAGATAGCTGTTGATATGAGAAAGCCGCTGTTGACCTGGCCTGACTTTTACGCGTGTAGAAATACTTTCAAAATTAGTTTTCTGACAACCAGTTTTGCAAGAATTGCAAGAAAAAAGTTAGAATTTTAAAACAAGAAATTGCAATTACCTTTTTTATTTTTCATTTCATGGCAGAAGCAAACAAATAGAACTATAAGATGAAATCTCAAAATTCAGAGAAAAAAAAAAAAAAGTCAATTGTGGGATGTAAACTCAAAATTCTGAGGAATTTAGTCAGAATTTTGGGATGTAAAATCAGAATTCTAAGGGAAAGAGTCAGAAATTGCAGAATGTAAACTCGAAAGTCCAAATTTAATGACGTAAACTGAGAATTCTGAGGAAACAAGTCAGAATATTGGGATGAAAACTTAAGAGTTCTAAAAAAAAGAAATCTGGCATGCAAACAGAATTCTGAAGAAAAAAAGTCAGAATTTTGGAATGCAAAATCAGAATTCTAAGAAAAAAGAATTTCAGGATGTAAATTCAGAATTCTGTGGAACAAAGTCAGAATTTTCACAATGTAAACTCAGAATTCTAAAGAAAAAAGTTATCATTTCAGGATGTAAACTCACAATTCTACGTAAAAAAGTTAGAATTTCTGAATGTAAACTCAGAATTCTGAGGAAACAATACAGAATATCGGGATGTAAACTCAAAATTCTATGGAAAAAAATCAGAATTCCAAGATGTAAACACAAAATTCTGAGGAAACAAGTCAGAATTCCAGGATATAAACAGAATTCTAAGGACAAAAGTCAGAATATTGGTATGTAAACTCAGAATTCTGAGGAAACAAGACAGAATATTGGGATGTAAACTCAGAATTCTATGGAAAAAAGTCAGAATTCCAAGATGTAAACTTAAAATTCTGAGGAAACAAGTCAGAATTCCGGGATATAAACAGAATTCTAAGGACAAAAGTTAGAATTTTAGGACGTAAACTCACAATTCTGAGGAAACAAGTCAGAATATCGGGATGTAAATTTAGAATTCTATGAAAAAAAGTTTTTAGATGTAAACTCAGAATTCTGAGGTAACAAGTCAGAATTTTGGGTTACAAACTTAGTAAGAAGTAAGAATTTTGGGAAGTAGGAAAGTCAAAATTGTGAGATTTAAACTTAGAATTGCAAGAAAGTTTGAGTTTATTTGGTTTTGTCTTATATATCATCTTAAGGTCCCCCTGGAAGTACAGCAGGTTATGATTTTGGCCATTTTACATGTTAAAAGAACGTAAAACTCAAAAAGTTAAGAGCGGATGTGAAGTCCATTCGAATGTTCTATCCATTTAATGAATCACAACAAGCAGCCCTGACATTACAGGACCTTGTGCGTGACAACAGCCTCGTACAACGTCTGCCGTGTTTCAGAAGACTCAGGAGGAGCAGAATTCATCCCAACCCCCCCAACCGCCCACTTCTGTTTAAGACTCAGACTAATAGCCCTGGTGGAGTTTCTAATAGGCCGAGGGGTCATCTCTAAAGAGAGAGAGAGAGAGGAAAAAAGAGGGAGGGTTGCATGGCAAAGCTGTATGTGTCTGGGACGGCTCAGCTTCATTATGTTTACCCTGCGGTTAGGCTCTGGGCTCTAATTATGCAGCGGGTCAGTCTCCTCAGCGCCATAGAGACGCACTCGGGCCTAGCGAGAGCCGCTCACTGTCAGGGTCAGAAAGGAAGCGGCCTGCCAGCACTCCAAATGGAGGGTTTTGGACTACTAGCTTTTGTTTGTTTCTCTTCTCACGTGTCTGTGATGTAACTTCGTGAGTTTGTATGGGATTTTGATGCTCCTGTGTGTGTGTTTATTTATTTAGACCATGTTTGTTTGACCTCGCTCTAGCAAATTTTGGAATGAATGATTGGAAAATCTGTCAACGAATTGAAGTATTTCCACATTCTGGAACTTTAGAGTAAACAAAAAATTGCGATAATGCTACAAAAATCACAGTAAACATTTGACTTCATGATAAACAGAATAAAATAAAAACGATTCTTGCTTCTATGCTGCTACTAGGGTGCTATGAAGTGGTTGATAGAAAGTAACAAGTAAACTATGATGAAGACCAGGTGTCTCTTAACCTTTTTGACTCCCCATAGTCCACAACAAAAATCAAAGGCCCTGTGATTTTAAGTAATTTACTGAATAAGCAAACCCACTTTGAGGGTTTGTTTTGGGGTTTGATGCTCATTTCTGTGTTTATTTATTTAGCCCATGTTTGTTTGACCTCTGTATAGCGAATTTTGGAATGACTGACTGGTAAAATGGTCAATGAATTGAAATTTTTCCACATTTGGAATTGCTGGATTAAACATAAATCCAGAAAATTCCATAGTCACGTTAAAAATTTGACTTCACGATAAACAGAATAAAATATGAATCGTTCTTGTTTCTATGCTGCTGTGTGGTTGCTAGGGTATTCCAAGGGGTTGCTAAGTTGTTGATAAAAAGTAGCAAGTAAACTATGATGTAGACCAGTGGTTTTCAACCTTTTTGACGACCCAATGTCCAAAAAATATTCAAAGGCCCTGTGAATTTTTTTTAGTTTTTTTGTGATTTACTGGACAAGTAAACCCATTTCAAGTGTTTGTTTTGGGTTTTGATGCTCCTGTGTGTGTTTGTATATTTAGTCCATGTTTGTTTGACTTCTATATGGTGATTTTTGGAATAACTGATAGGGAAAAACTGTCAGTGGATTAAAGTATTTCCACGTTTGAAACGTTGGACTTAACAAAAATCCAGAAAATGCCACAAAATACAATTAAACACTTGACTTTATGATAAAATGATGTCTTGCTTTTGTAAAGCACATATCAGAGCGCTGCTATGTGGTTGCTAGGGTGTTGCTAATTTTGGGATGTAAACATAAAATTCTGAGGAAACAAGTCAGTATTTCAGGATGTAAACTCAGAAGGGAAACAATCAAAATTTAGGATGCAAACTTTAATTTTGGGATGTAAACTTAGAATTCTATGGAACAAAGTCAGAATTATGGGATGTAAACTCAGAATTCTGTAACTTAAGTAAATTATAATGTATACCTGTGGTCTTAAACCTTTTGAACCTTTTTGTCCCCCCATTTCCCACAACAATATTCAAAGATCTAATGACTTTCAGTAGGATTAAGTATACAGGATTAAGTATATAGATTTGTTATTATTATTCACAATTTCTACTCAAAATAACTAAAGGAATGTATGTTTTACAATAGAAATGCCCATGGAGTTGTATAATTTGTATTAATTTACACCCCCTTTCCAGGTTTAGAAACCACACATTAAACTTTACACTTAAGGACATTTATAATATCCTCACGTCTTTAAATATGGCCTGGTCCTTAATTCAGCGCAAGTTTATGAGATTTTTTGGTTTGTTTTATTCTTCGCCAAACGAATATTGTAATTTCGATCACTTTGAAAAGTAATATCACACCTCTCCTATTTAAGATGCTTGATATGAAGTATTAGGACGAGTTATGTGCCTAATAACGTCTAACACTTTGTGTTAGAGATTTGAATAAAGCCATAACAGTAAGTATGAGGAATATTAATAATGAATTTTGGCACTAATAAAAAATAAATTAAGAAAAACTTGAGCAATCAAATCTCTTTGGCACTCTCGTTTATTAAATGCAGTGGCGCAAGAACCCAGTGTGCGCTTTCCGTTCGAGTTCCTCTCCTAAATAGAAAGATAATCAGAAACTTCAGCTGGGATTTATTGGAGACCCTATAATTGTCCTGGATGTGCAGCGTTATAAAGTCTGTTTCCAGATCGTTCGCTCTCCTCAGCACTTCTCCAGCGTTGGCTCTGATGGAGGAGTGCTGGTGTGACATGCTAGCACTCTGTTAGTAAGCACCGCGCTAATGCAGAGCAGATGTCTGGCCACAGAGCGCGCTTGTTGTTCCAGCCCTGCTAATGTCTGCATCTCGCCCTGCAAAATCGCACATGACGGACCTTTGTCTGCTCTTTGCATCAATGCTCTTTTGTTGCAGGCCTCTTCCCTGGAGAATTGGAACAGTCTGGGGTATTGTAGCTGGTGAAGTTTCTATTGAGTCATGCGGCTACCTCTCAGGAGATGATTGCATGCGTTTATGTCCGAACATGCTGCAAACTTACTGTCTCCCTGAGGGTTAGTGCTGTTTGAGTGACTAGCAGTTAGTCAGAACCTCAACTGTCCCTCTTAGTACAGCTTAATGAATCGTTGGATGCTTCATCAAGTACAAAAAGATGCTTCAGCCAACCTTGAAGCCTGTTCACACCAAAAACAATAACTGTGAAGTTTTAGTAATTGTTGTAATGCTATGAAAAATAGAATAACTGTAATGATAACAACAATATTGATGGAATCGCTTCCAGAGTGATTTTATGAATAATAAACCATTGACAGCCAATCAGAATCCACCTGACTTTCAAGAGCTTGAGCATTTAAAGTGGCAGATGACAAAACTGTAGCACGTGCTTATAATAAACAGAATATTATCGTGCATTGGTGTGGACACTAATATATCATTATAGGTATCATTCTTGGTGTGAACATGCCTTTAGTCGGGGTAAATGTCATATTTAATGTGATGAGAATGAAAATGATGTGCTATTGTTGTGTAGTTTGGTGGTAAATTAAAAACTCTGACTTTTGGATGTGATTTTAGAAATTAGAATGATATAAAATTACTTTGAGTTAATGCGCTCTTAGGAATCAATCACAATGAAATCAGGAACATGCATTAAATCTAAAAAAAAAATTAAATAATGAAATTAAAAACTATATATTTATTTACATTTTTGTGAAACTTTACAATAAAGCCTTTGTTGTAAAATTCTACCAAAATTTAAATAAAAAATTGAATTAAATAAATTTAAAATAAATTGTATTTTTGTTACATTTTATTTAAAATTTTATTTTTATTTAATGTAAAGTATATAATGTGTTATTTTGTTTAATGTATTACCTTAATTGACAATGGGCAAATTTGTTGCATTATTTTTTAATCTTTTTAAACATTAGTTAATAAAATACATAGGGTTATTTTAGTTAAATAAAACCATTAAAAATGTGTAGGGCTGTCAAGTGTTTAATCGCATTTAAAATAAAAGTTCGAATTTGCCTAATATATGTGTGTGTACTGTGTGTAAATATTATGTGTGTATATAAATACAAACACATTCATATGTACACCTAAGGAATATTAACAAGTATATGTATTTGTTATAATTTTTATATAATTTATATAAATAAAAATTTTATACATAAATAACATATTTCTCTCAAATATATACATTAATTTGTGTGTATTTATATATACACATAATAATTCCACAGTACACACACATTTGGGCAAACTCAGACTTTTATTTTGTATGTGATTAATCACGGTTAATCATTTGACAGCACTAATTACCTGATATGAAATATTATTAAAATAAAATAAAATGAAATAAATAAAATAAAAATGAAATAACTAACTAAAACTGAAATAAAATACTAAAAAATAATGAAAATTAATTTAAGTCACTAAAATGACAAAAAAACACAATAAAATTACTAAAACTTAACTAAAATTAACATGAAAGCAGAAAATATAAAAATAAAATCTAACAAATCAAAACAATAACGAAACATAAATCTAACAAAAATAACACTGCTTTTCATTGTTGGGGTTTGTTGGCTCAGATCCATTAGATAATGTATAAATGGCAGATACTTTATGATTATTTTAATTAAGTTTTAGTAAATGTTGAAATTCACATGAACTAATAAAGTAATGCCAAGTATTTTTCTTTAGTTCATGTCGTTCACAAATGGAACCTTATTGAAAAGTTTCGATTTTGATTAAATATTTTCATTGGTGTGATTCTGCATCTGTTTGTACTTTTCCCTCATGTTTTCATGTCATTACACTGATTCTCTCAATAACATACATTCCATCATACTACTTGACAGTGCAAGTGCAAGCTGACGTGCAGCTAATATGCTGTAGTTTCTTTGTTGCTCCATGTTTTTCTATTTCGTGAGTTTGTCACATGCTATTCCTCCACGTAAACTGAAAGCACATGCGCTTGTGTTGTATTACATTCGCTTTTACCAGCTCTGGCAATAGCGGACCGGCCATCTGTGAATGTATTAGCAGCTCGCTACAGTCTGCGAGGATTGTTTTGCTGCGCTCTGGCTTTGTTGAGTTGTGGCAGCTCTGTTTTTCTTGCATGTGGTGGCTGGGGTTTTTTTCCACGCCAGACTCCATTGTCCCTGCGAGATGAGTCAGGGATGCCACTCTTCGTCTCCCGTATGCTCTCTGGGTTCACCCCTCCATCCCACAGTACAGATAGGACTCTAGATAAACACCATCTTTTGTGTCAAGATTGTTTTTAAAGCTAACACTGATGAATTGATTCCAGATGGAGGAGACGAGCGCCGGTCTGTGTCGACTCAAACGGGGCCGAAATAGTAAATAAGTCAGCGTGTTTTTCCGCAGCGGTGCGTAAGCTAATTGTGCTTGATTAGAGGGATGCGCCTCTGTCATTTTACTCGATCTGCAGTGTCATGCTGGTTTTGAAGACGCGCTCACCACATCACAACCAAGAGCCTTTTCGTGACCCGCTCAAGTTGTGCATGCAACACACAACTGCTCTTTCGTAACAACATATGAACAGTTATGTAAACTAGTGATAGACCAATAAATCTGATGCTGTTTGGCTGTTTTAGGGTCATCATATCTGCGTCCAATTAATGGAAGCATTAAATCTCCCTCCAAATTTTAAAACAAAGTTCCGACTTGGAATTCTGTTTGCGTTTGAAACCGGTTTAAAATGTTACCCTCGTTAAGGGGATTTTAATGCACTGTAACATTTGATTACAGTCAGATAAAGACAGTCATTTGTCCTTTTTAAATGTCATGTAAATATTTTAGTGCGATTGAAATCGTGCCAGTTGGGTTTTTGCAAATGAGGACCAACAGATCTAGATATAATGTGTGTAGCTTGGCTTTGTCCAGCATTTATGCGTTATGCATGCATTTAAAATGTAAAATTATTTATGTTTATAATATAAAAATATAAATATATAAATAAAATTTTTATTGCACACATATACATATTAACTACTGTACAAACCTGTTTTAAACATATCCTGTATGTTCAGACATAATATAAAATAATAAAAATGCTTAATATTTCTTAAACAAAATGTAGACATTCAGTTTTAGGTGTCAACTCAAAAAGCCAGGGCAGTTCAAGTTGAAAATGGCATAATATAACACCAGTAGTATGCTATTATTAACTGTAATGTTTTGTAAAAACAGAAAATAACAGCAACTTTCAGCCATGATGCAAACATGAAATGTTAAACATACAGTAAAATAATTTTTTTTACAGAATTTTGCATTCCACTGCACAGCTTTTCCTTTGTTTTTTCTATGTAAACATGCATTTGACAGACATGTTTCAGCCACAAACTTGCAAAACATTCAAATGAAAAAATAAAATTCACCCAGCCCTGCTTGATGTGCTCATCTTTTGTCATACAACGACAATCCTACTCTCTATTTATCACTATTGACCATTGAAGAACCCTTATCAGTAAACAAAGTACTTCTTCAGATAATGCTTCCCTCATATTTAATACAATATGTAGCACTAGTTCCTTTCTGAAATGTCCCTTGTTATTCAGTTCACCTAAACTCAGTGACCTCAGGAGTTATTTTGTTGTGGAAGTCATTGACGCGCAGAGATGCGTAGTTTAGCGTTGACTCACTCGGGTCGAAATGAACGTCACGTGAAAATATGCAGCATTTGAAACGAGCGTTTCTCTTTGAAGCACGTTCAGTTTGGGCTCCTCAGTCCCACTGACTCATGATTCTCTCGTATAACCACACACACACACAGGGTGAAATCTCCCTCCATTTCACTTCACTTCCTCCTCACCTGTTTCCTCTGGCTGAATACACAATCCCTCCTTGGGCACGTTGTGATTTTTGGCAGGGCTTTTACTGAATTAAAAGCTGTTTTTTTCACTCTCTGTCTTTGTTTGTAAAGAAAGTGTTTTATGACAAGGCCTAATTTAGACCTCATGCAGGTCGATTGTATTCATAGATGCACACCTGCCTTGATTCAGTGATTTAGTTAATTATTGCATGTGTGTGTGTGCGCGTGTGTGCGATAGCCAGGTGAATCTCATTAAACAGGTCATGTTTCATCCCCAAACCAATAGAAAGAAATAAACCAGATTTTGCATAAAGATGTTTAAGGGCCTTTTCTGCAATGTGACATTATTAGCATAATTAAGCACTTTAAAACCGAAACTTACCATTACTGTTATTTATTGTTATAATAAATATAAAACAAATAAATATTTACAACATATTTTATGTATTAAAAGTATGTATATTATGTAATTTTGTGTGTGTGTACGTGTGTGTGTGTGTGTATATATATATATATATATATATATATATATATTAGTGATGTTATGTATATATAAAGGTGTACACATACAGTATATATTTTGAAAATATTTATATACATGTATATATTTATATTAATATAATTTATATTATATATAAATATATTTAATATATAAAAAGATGTTTTTTTCTTAAATATATACATGCATGTGTGTGCATAATACATATACACAGCACACACACATATATTATGTACACAAAAACTTTTATTTTGGATGCAATTAGCCCAGCACTAATATATATATATATATATATATATATATACAGAAAGATTTACAAATAATATTAATTTTAAGACTATAGTATTGAAATTTAAATAAAGTTTAACTGTTTAAATTTAAGTTTAAAGTTTAAATTTAAACTGCTTAATTTCCTCATAACACAATTATTTTAAAAATGTTTTAAAAATATTATGGAAATAATTTTGTTACTTATAATAATTAATATAATATAACTGTGTTTATTTGTTTAAATAATTATGTAATATAAATAACATAATTTAGAGAATATATAAATAATTTTGTTTGTTTTTTTAAAATATTTGTTTTTAGATAGTGGGCTGAAATACCAGTTTTTATGAGATTCACCGGTCGTGTTGATAGTTGCCATCTCCGAGTAGATCCTTATCGTAGAGGTGAGGGTCACGCCCCGGCCTGGTGTTTTTCATCCTCCGTTCGTTCTCTACAGGAAAGGCTTTTTCTCGTCTTTTTTTCTGGCTTGTAAAGTGCGTTTCCTCACGAGTTCCTGCCAGTCTCCTGGGGGAAATGCCCTCGCTGCTTATCGCAGTCATTCAGCACGCCGGGTGAACGCAGCGCAGAGCTGCAGGCCAAAAAGAGGCCACCTGGTTCAGGTCAACCACTGCCAAATCGCACAGACTCAGAGATCACCGGATAACCTGACAGCTGCTAGTTCCTGTATTGCATTTGTTGTATATCTGACTGGCGTAAAGTTACTATAAATCCCTCAAAGCATCAAGGTCTCAACATGGTATTTCATGTGTCAACATGGTTCAGAGTGTCACGGTATATGCTAAAGGACTTACCTGGGCAGCTTTTTACTGTAAAGATGAGTCAGAATGATTTTAACATGTGCGTACGTGTGCTAATATGCCTGTGTTTGTATCTATACAATAGGAATAAGTCAGTATGCTTCAAAAATAGTAGATTAGCAAGGTAAACTGTGATATTTTTAGCATTTAGCTTTTTAGCATTCAGCTTACTGCAGAAAACAGGCTCTGTGGCCAACAAAAGTTGGTAATCTTTATGATAATCATCACAAATGAACCCTAATTCTGTGAATTTCGAACCTTAAATATAGTTGCCAGAAGTAAAAAGCTAAACATAGGCTCTAAACAAAGTATATGCTAGCATTTAGCTTCCGCCAACGCTTGCTTTATTTATAACATATTTTTCCAGAAAGTTTGAGTTATATGACTCCTTTTCAGTGCCGCTAAGAATAAGATCAGGAGAATTAAGTCATAATATTTTGAGAATAAAGTAAAAAAATAAAGTTTTAATATTTATATTATATTATATTTGAAAACAGTCCAAATTACAAGAATGAAGTCATAGCATTGTGAGATTAAAGTTGTAATATTATGAGAATGACGTCGTAGCATTGTGAAATGAAATTGCTAATATTTTGAAAATAAAGTCAAAATTTCCAGAGCAAAGTCATATCAACACAAGAATAAAGTCTTTGATAGTCTAAATATTTTGTATTCACATTAGTATTTGTAGTCTCATTTAGCCACTTGTTAGCAAATTTCTTTTTCAAAACACATAAAGCTTAAAAAAAAATCTTACTGATGTATTTTATGCTGTAGAATAAAAGATGAAAACGTGACCCCGGAGCACAAAACCAGTCCTAAGTAGCAGGGGTATATTTGTAGCAATAGGCAAAAATACGTTGTATGGGTCAAAATGATCAAATTTTCTTTAATGCCAAAAATTATTGGGACATTAAGTAAAGATCATGCTCCATAAAGATATTTTGTAAAATTACTACCGTAAATATATCAAAACTTTATTTTGATTAGTAATGTGCACTGCTAAGAACTTCATTTGGGCAACTTTAAAGGTGATTTTCTCAATATATTTAAATTTTTTTGCACCCTCAGATTCCAGATTTTCAAATAGTTGTGTTTCAGCCAAATATTAACCTGACAACCTGATATTATCCTGACAAACCATACATCAATGGAAAGCTAATTAATTCAGCTTTTGGATTATGTATATCAGTCAATCTGGTTTTGTGGTCCAAGGTCATAAATATCTTGAGGTCGTCCTTACCAACGACCTTATTTTAGCCCAGAAACCCACAAGGAAACCAGAAGTGCTAAAATGCTAACTCGTTTCTGGCCTACAAAAATAGGCCATCCCTGCAGGACTCCATTGGGGATCTAGCACCTTTATCTTATACTGCATTTGACTATTTGATTTTAAAAATATGATTCTCACTTAAATGCATTGTTTTTCTCTCATCTTAACAGGCCGGTGCAGGCGGGAACAACGCGGCCCAGCTGCGCGCTCCCAACGAACACGCCATCGTCGTGTGGATGAACGTCCTCATCGGACGTGTAGTACAGTTTTTCCTGCGAAGAAGATGATTGACACATTGAACACCCAGCAGACGTGTAGCAGACGTGTAGCATCACCCCCTTACGTGACTGTAAATATGTATATAATAAGGGATAACAGCAGTGCTGCTCTTCCGCAACCTCTCCGGGTTTCGGCGTACAGTTTTGGACCTGTCGGGATGTGTGCAGACCTGGACGGATACATATATCGGGAAAACCTCGGCCATCCATAGACTGACTCACAGCAGAGTTTCCTGCGTTCACATGGAAAGCTGAGCCATTAGATGCTGTGTTGACGTGGAGGTTTTCGTTGAACCCAATGTGGAGTGTGGAAAACGTGCCTTCATTGCCTGTTTGCCCTTGACACATCTCTCTTTTATGTCTTTACCCTGTCTTTCTTCATTGCTTTTATATTTATTTTCACTGTATTTAATTTGTACATTTTGTGTATAATTTCATCAACGTGGACGTTAGTCGGTCAAGCGATGGCTTTAGTGGTTCTGCCTGTCCCTCACGTGTTCATTGGCTCCAAGTTTGCACTTGCATTTAGTTTGCATAGTCTATACAAATCAGAATTTGATAAACCCAAAACATAAAGTGAAGTTAGAATTGAACAATTAGAGACTGAACACATCAACTATATATAGAAATTTGACCTTTTTATATATCCTCACTTTGAAGCCAAATGATTAAAGGCCTTTTCACATGACTCACGTCAGTCGCAATGCATTGGGAAACTTTGGAGCGCCAAGCTACTGCGTTGTAACTTTTGGTACAAATGGGAGGAACACATTATAAAAACATAAAGATTGGCCAACTAATATTAATTAGATGATATGATGTTCACTAGTCTATACTGATTTCCTACAAGGAAGACATTGATCATTTGGAAGAAGCTTCTGCTTTGTACTTTCCAGATTTTCACCGGAGCCAAACAAAAATGGCAAAAACAGTTATTATTTCCCAAAATATCCCATCCTTAAGGTGACTGTGTGAAATTTTGTGTCCGAAATCCAGTCATTTCAATAGGAATCCACACAACTGGGAGTTTGAAAACGTTCAGATTTCACTCGTGTTTAGGTTGGTCATGCGAATTTTGTCGTTTTGACTGACAGAAAGCTGCTTGGTTTGATAGTGACTTCTGTGTGAGCGACAATGGGCAATAGATCTTTTTTGGCTTGTGAAATGTAGCTGATATTTCACAGAATTATAACCGTTGATATTTTGCCTATAAAGTAATTGAAAATTTCAAATAATATTAACTTGAACCCGTTTGCTGCTCTACTTTCAAAGCGCACACAGCATCTTGAGCTGTAATGTTTTGTGAATCTTCATTTGACCATTCACTATTTTCCGTTTTTCTTAGCCAAGAAAATAGCTTTGCTGTTACACTGTCTGCAACGCTTTTTTATGCAAAGGTCAAAATGCCGCTTAATGCTTGTGAGAGTCATGTGAAAAGGTCTTACAAACACCTTCAGGTACTCATAAATCTCATAATGCAAGCATTGTTTTGTCATACTTGTCACTAAATCAAATCGGACAGGCAAAGATAGTGAGTATGTGTAACTAATACGGACATATTTGTTATTTTGACAAACATTCCACATTTGGTATTTTGGTTTTGTTAGATTCCTTGTTTGGTCTGTTTGTTTCTTTATTAGAGAGCAAAAGTGACATTTTGGGCTTGTAATTTGATGATTCCATTAATGTTCAAACAGCATGTGATTATGACTTGTTTCGTGAATCTAGTTTAGGTCAAGGGGTTTATTTGGAATAGCTTTCTCCCAAAGTGATCATGCACATGGAAGAAATTGCGTTTAAGTGCCTTGCTTAACGGCACAATTGTGATAGGTCGGGATTTTATTCGCAGAAACGTTGTTTCTGGTTGCACCAAATTTGGGATTCAAATTTGCAACCGTTCTAGTTAAATGCCCATGTCCACTAGTAAGTAGTGTGCACATTACAACCATTGCTCAACTCCAGCCTTACCCCGAGTCTAACAAACTGTCCTGACTAAATGACCTTTAACATCCTCAGGGACTAAGGGAAATACACCTGTGTAGATTTCTTGAACAAACCAGTCTTCCATCCTTACTTTGGCTTGTAGATTCTCCTCTTGGCTTTGCCTTATATTGTCCCAGTATTCCAGTAATCAATGCACAAGGCTCGGGACGAGTCGTCAAGTATGTTGGTATAACAATGATGTGTTTTTTTTAGTTGCAAAGATTTAAAAATGAACTGATGTATTGACTACCTACCGTGAAAGGTATTGCTGAAAGTATAGGAAGTCAGTTAGACAATTCCACTTGTGGAAGACGCATGGCCCTGTTATCATATGCATTTGTTTGTATATCAGTTTGATGCTCTTTGCCAAAACGACAATGTTGAGCTTGTCTACCGTTCCAGGTTTACCACTCGAACCAAAGACCTCGTTTTTCAATGCATAGTACCATTGTGTCATGTTGCATGTGTTCATTCTCTGCCTTTGCTGAAGGATTCGAGCAGCATTCCCGTTCTTTAGCCCTTTTATTCCAGAACAAACCTTTTTTTTTTTTTTTTTTTCTTTTCCATGAATTTCAGGCCAACCTGTGTATTTCTCACTGGACCTCTGACTGAGTCTTTTCAGTCCTGTTGCACTGAACACCCGCATTACCCGATCTGACGCCACCCAGGACCCAGTACATTTGTAGCACAATGATAATTTGTTTTTGTTTGTTTGTTTGTTTGTTTGTTTGTTAAATGCATCTTTTTGTATTTTGCACTGAACCTGTGCTAATTTGTGCAATACTGCTTGTAAATAAAAGCTGCTTTTTTCAACTTTCTAAATGCAGACTTGTCTGTTTTAAAAAGCATTAATCCACACATTTTAATAAAACTGATAGACTTCAGTATTTTATTGATGCCCTGCAGGAAATGTAGATGGACCAACATTATTTTCTTTCCCTGTGATTTACATATAAAGTCATTAGTATCACTAGAAAGTACAAATGAATCCAATATAAACATATTTGGAACTGTACACTGTGCAAAAGATGAATTATTGTCATTATATCATGCAAAATATGCACTGGACAGAGCAAAGTAAGTAGATAAATATCAATGTACTTTAAATAAATGGAAGATTAAGTCATTATGATAAATTGATTATTGAATAAACATTATAAATAGACCTAAAATGTAAAAAAAAAATAATAATAATAATTGTAAAAAAAATTATACAACTTTAAAATAAAAATAAGACAATACAAGGTGATTCTTGATTTATTTATAAAAAACAACAACAAAAACATCATTTTCATCATGTATTATGCAATGACAACATAAAAAACATGCATATATGTGCATTTTATTGTTAAACATGTTTTCCATTAATTGAACCCATTAAATTAACCAATTTCAACTTCATTTAAGTTATACAATATACCACATTTAAAGCCCGTTTAATACGATTTAAGATGAAAAAACAACAACAGCCAATTTGATTAAAATTTCAAGGCGGCAACTAAACTTTTAAGTTGAAGTACATGGAAAATTGTAATTGCACACTGTAAAAATGCTTAGCCAAATGAATTTATTGTGCATAATCAAACTGTTTAATAATAATCGATTAAACCTGCCTGCTTTCATTGGGTTACATCATTAAAAGTCATTTACGGGTCAGATTAGGTACATTTTCTGCAGCCTGCATGAAAAACTCTTGTTGCGACACTCTACAAAGACTTTATTTGTTTGTGTGATCTGTAAAGTCTCTCTTCCTCCAAATGAGCGGCCTATCAGTGCTGTTCAGCAGTACATGGAAAGTACGGTACCTTCCACGACTTGGCATAAACTGTGACATAATTCCATAGTTTGCACTCAGCCAATCAGGGTGTGCTCACATGACTGCACGTGCACTAAAGAGGAAGGATTTATTGAGAATTTTACACTCATGTCTAACTCAGCATGATTCAGTTAGCCATGCCGTGACATGACCTGTTGAGGTGGTGAAGTTTAGGGGAATAAAACGGCTCATTAATGTCACGCTATTATCCCGTATTTGTAAAGTGAAATTATATTTGTTACTTCCAACCAATCAAAATGTGCATAAAAAAGAGTGAAACAAATTGCATCACACAGACTGATAAAAAGCTGCACTTTATTGATCTATGAGGGAAAATTCCCATGCAAATCATTCTCAACACAGCTAACCATCAGAGGAACATTGAACCTCAATGCTTTCTGCCAAAGTAACTTTATTTAAGGGCACATTGTAATATCATTATTTACTGCAATTTTTTAATGTCTTAAAATTAATAAATAATCTGAAATCATATTAGCAGAATTTAGGTGCTCTTTAATAGTCATAATTTTTTTTTCTAGATTAATTAACACAATAAAATTGCATGTAATATGAAACATACAAAAATAATATAGATATGAACTCCATTACTCCATGTTATATACTGTTGGGTTGCTTTGGAAATAATAAAATAAAATAAAGAAGTTAATTTTGTTTACATTTTTAATTATAACACTATCATGTTAATAAACATATATTATATTACCACTTGTTGAATGGTGTCTCTGATTCCTTGAAGAAATACTGTTGGGTTGCATTGAATAAACTAAACTAAAATCCACATAGTGTAACTGAATTTACTGTTATACTATTACACACCATGCAAATATTTCACATCACAGTCAGTCATTTATTTCTTTATCATGCAGGATACACAACATAAAATGTGAAAGACGTTGGCCAATATAGTCTTAAAACTTTCAACGATCATGATTCTCCTTTTCCCTTACAGGACAAAGAAACTAAATGAGCGTCTTTTTTATTTTTTGTTAATGTCTTTGGCATAAGGAAGTACTTGAGCGCATGAGGGTTAGATTATAAATTCTTAAACTCACATAATGTCACACACTTCATTTCATCTGAATGTCAGAGAATTCATCTGCATTGTTAGCGAGCGTCTGTGCTGTCACATGTGATGTAACTCAAAGCAAACAAATGAAAACACTGTTTGCCTGACATATATCCTGTTTTAAACTCAATTCATGCAAGACTCCAGCACAGTCGCTGTTCATTGTTGGTTTCCCCTCAATCTGAAACCACATCTTTCAGGAAATTTACAGTCTTCACTGGAAGGACACACACACACACACTCACAGGTGCGTTACAGCTCACAGCTCACCCTTGTGCAGAACAGGGGCCGTATATGCTCAGGATATTGTGGTTTAGACCCCAGACAAATGTCTTCCTCTATTGACTTCATTCACACAGAGAATTTCCATCGTGCAAACACTTCAACATGCTCACCTGGGAGAAACCTTCTTCTCCAGTACATTGCTGATTTTGTCCTGTCAGGTGTGTCTATGACACAAGCCATTCTGATGGAGAACAAAGCACCAAAAAGCACAACATTAGTGTTTCATATAAATAATTTATTTGGCAGATGCTTTTATCTAAAAGCATCAGATATCAAACAGCAGCATCAATCAACATCACTCAATTTATTTATTTATTTATTTATATGGAGCTGAATAATGTTGCTACAGCTGCTTTGCAGCAGAATTTGGATTTGCCTCATATGTGATGATGTTTGCATTGCATTGCTGTGACTTTCCTGTGTAATACTGTGAAGCTGCTTCGAAACAATTTGTATTAAATAAAGCGCTATAAAAAAAATAAAGATGATTTAGAACAAATTCATTAAAGTTATGCCCATATAACAGTAACGGTGCATTAAAATCGTGTCAGAAAGACTGTATTTTTTAAGTTAAACACATGAATGTCACTGCAAAAAATCGTAATTATGAGTGGGGAAAATTTAGGATTTTCTTAAAGGGGTCATCGGATGCTCATTTTCCACAAGTTGATATGATTCTTTAGGGTCTTAATGAAAAGTATCTATCTATTAACTATAACATACTTTGATTAAAAATTCTCAATGGTAGTGTAAAACAACACCCTTTTTACCTTGCCAAAATCAGCTCTGCAAAAATCATCCCATTCTGGTCGAGGCT
>JAHKKF010496089.1:0-15535 GCA_019740295.1 Labeo calbasu | reverse complement strand
ATTCCCTGTTATTTTACACTAACCAGAACAAATCTAGGACTCATTTTTGGGATATGAAGCACCATCTGACAGCCTTAAATCCCATATTACACTGTGAAATCTTTGCCTTCTCCTTAATTTAGGTGACCAAGGTGACAGGGGAGACAGAGGGCTCACAGTGGTGGGGCCTAAAGGTATACCTGGACCACCTGGACTCCCAGGTAAGAGCAAGGCCTACATCTAATCTAATATACATAACTGCATTCATCATGCCTCTGACTGCTGGCCTGTTCATCCACCTATTCTCAGGTGACCCTGGAAAACCAGCATATGGCAGTAACGGGCGTGACGGGCTGAGAGGACCAGTAGGCGTTCCTGGAATGCCAGGTGTGCCCGGGCCACCTGGTCCCCCCGGCCCTACCGGATACTGCGAGTCATCTCAGTGCGTACTTCAAGCAGTTGCAGGACCGATGTCTGTCAAAGAGTCCAACATGAAGGGACCAGATGGTCTATGAGCTGACAGCCATCAGCGAGCCACACATCAGAGCCCAGAGTCTCTGGACAGGGAAACTTGAGAGACTAATGGAGTGACTCCCTCTACGAGGAGATTTCTGTGTCGATGGTATAGTCAGGTGTGATTGTATTTACCGAACACCAGTGTGAAGTTGGATCAATTCATGCTAGGATTCCCAGTTTCATTCAGTCCCCTTTTTTTGGATATACTTTTGTATAGTTCTAATATTTCTATTAAGAATCAAAATAAATCTAAATTGCCCCAGTTATAGCTTGCAAAAACTACATGCCATAGTTTAATTTTATTTGAAAATACTTTGAATATTGAATCATGCTGTCACAACCTGGTCACTTTACACATTAAAGGCTGTTAAAAGGACTTTAAATCAGTTTAAATCAGAGGGGTCCTAAACCTTGTAAATTTGTCAATATTGCATTGTTAAAAAAAATAACTTGCAAGCATTTTATTAAATCGTTTTCAGGTTGTTTTAACCTTAAGAGACATTCTCAGATTTTGTGAAAATGCTTGTGGTTCTTTGCAGTGGGCGAGAGTTTTTGATGTTTAAAAACCCATCTAGGAATTTTCTATATACTTTATTTATTGGAGAAAGCATTGATGTGACACCAACAGTTGTGAAAAGGGAGGAAAAATAAAAGAATTTTGATAAAGTGCTGCTGTTTTTAATTTAAAAGTTAAAAACTCAGAAGAGGCGAGATGTTCCTTCAGTGTATCTTTATTGTACTCTCAAATTGGCAAACTTGTCTCTCGCTATACTAAAACATATATCCAATGATATAAATAGGTGATTTAACAGTACACATAATCAAATACCGTACATAAATCAAGTATCGAAATATTAAGTTACGCACATCAAATAAAAAGGCATAAAAATACTGCAGACATTGAGGTCCAGTTTTAAGCCAAAACACAAACATCACACTATTGACATGGCAGTAATAGGTAAACAAAGTTTGGATAAACAACAAAAAGTAGTACCCCACCCTTCAATATATTTATATAAAGAGATTTTATTTTCCTCTATTTTTTTTCCTCTCTTCCTGATTTTTTTTCTGCAAAAGACATCTTTGAGAAACCTCTCCAAATGCCACCGAGAACTCCTCCACCAGACGGCGTCTTTCTGCTGTAATAAGGCATTTACTTTAGATCTTTTTGGAGGCAGGCATTTATTACAGATTAATAAAAAATGCATGAAATTTGTTTTTTTTTTTTAATCAAAGCATACTATGTGTTTGGCAGAGGTGGGAATTGACCAACAAAAACGTCATCGCAAAACACTAAGCTCATGTTCAAACAACCACTTGACCTTGCTGACAGAGGTTTCTCCACAGGAAATACATAAAACAAAGAGAAGGGAGGGGGACACTAGTAACGAAATAAGCTTAATTTTTGTAACGGTATTTTCACAGTTACCATGAAGAGAACAAACTACTTAAGCCAGATACAAACTCCCATTACACATTTGAGAAAGGCTGATGCGCAAGCTTTTACTGGATGCAGCAGTTGTTGCGGTGCCCGTTGGAATCCTTGAATCGAAGACGCATTTTGGGACGATATTTTTCCAGATAGAAGAGCTGCTTGCTGTTAAATGCACCACGGCGCTTTCTGGTAAAAAAAAAAAAAAAAGAAAAAGAAAATAATTAACATTTTCCTTTAAGAATGGAGATCACATCCAGACTTGTTAGAGTGGGCGTGGCCATTTGTACATTTTATGGGTGTGGCTTCCAGTCTCATCTGCGTCCAGCTATTTTTAGCTGTACAAAACAGCTCGTTTTGCTGCTTGACATTGCAAATTGGTGTCTTACCACGTTATTTTAATGTATTATTTTAATTATGAGCAGACTGGTTTGTAGTCCAAACAGTTTCAGCACGTTGTTATTCTTCTCATGATTTCCCTGTAGAGGATAATGAACCGGAAGTCTCACTAATAGGCTTACTTCCATGTTCAAGAAAGTTGGATAGGACCCTATGAAATCTGTTTATTTTTTTTCCAAATTCCATTTTTTTCCATTTTAATTTTTCTAGACTCTGTTTTAATGAAAAAATATCAAAAACCATGTCTAATTCATTGAAATCATGACACTTACACAATTTAATAGCAATTTATTAAACAACATTTCAATTTAAAATTCTGTGTTTTCCATGAATTTTCTGGATTCCATTTTATTGGTTTCATAAAATTTTCCCTAAAAAGCATCTGTAATTAACTGATTTTATTTTATAATTATTATACATTTATTTTTTTCCAGAAATACTGTGTTTTCCTGATAAATAAATTCTGATAAATACTCTTTAAAATTATGTTTTAATAATTTTATTACATAAAGTAATATATTTCTGTCACAGTTTCTTCAGGTCTAAACACACTTTTATTTTGACAGGTTGCTGTGAAGACCTTTAAGTTTCTGTTTGTACATGATATGACGATTTTTCTTAAAAGAAAATGCTTATGAAGTGACTATCAGAGTTTGTGTTTATGTGAGATTGTGTTTGTGTTCATGTACTCATATATTGAGGCTGAAAACACTGCGTCATGTGTGCTTCAGTATGTGTGTAGTAAACTAAACCGCGCACGTGCGCCACAGACACAGACAAGCAGAACATTCAGGATTCATATTTAAACTTTTTTGCGGCTTAATATTCACAGGCACTAGTCCATATCACATGTTGACCTACTTTTGATTTATTCATCTAAAATTTGCCAAATGCTGTGACATTCCACATTATACAGTAAATTCCATTTTTATGAAATGCGTTTTCCGCATCATGGAAATCACAGGGCCCCATGACCATTATTATTATTTTTAAAAATATAAAGTTAACTCACTGTCGAATGAATTGAACAGCATCCTCATATTTCATCCCACACTCAATCAGGGCCAGAGCAACCAGCACTGGGGCTCTGTGGGAAAGAAAACAAGATTTCCATGCAAAACTCATAAAACACATTTTTATTCCATGTTTATGCCTTACGATAAATGCAATGATACTGAATCTCATAAAATTACCTTCCAAGGCCTGCGACACAATGTACAGCAATGCAGCAGCCTGGCTCCTCCCTAAACTTAACCCGAAGAAGGTTTAACCAATCATCGACGATCTGATTAGATGGAGGAGCTCCATCGTCAAAGGGCCAATCCTTTGTAACAGCAAAAAGCATATGAATGAGATAGGAATGGACATTTCTATTCATTTTCATGTAGGTAAATGGTTCATGTGGACTTACCAGAACCTGAATACCTTCTTTAACAACCAGGTTTGCATCATACGTGGCCTCACACACACGAACTACCGTTGTCACCCCATATTTCTTCAGTTCCTAATAGATGGGAGGGAACATCATGTAAGTGCTGTTTTGCTGTATAATAGTCTTTCCAAAACAACACTTTGTGTGTTCAGGCTATTTCAACCAACACTCACCTCAATGAATTTGTGAAGCGTGGCATTAGTGGGGTTGTGGGTGATGAGGAATCTCATGTTTTTGTAAGTGATCTCCACTGGGGCAGGTCTATTCATACGAGCCATTTTTGACTTTAAAATAGCTTGAAAATCTTAAAGAAAAATGGGAGAAACTCTCTCCAACAACAAAAAGAAAACTTGGCAGATACAATTAGGAAAAATAAGGTATGACCCCAAAAAAAATAAGGAAAATCGAAAACAAAAATCCTAGAAAACAAGGCTGGTCCTCTAGTGAGAGTGAAGACGTAGGGCCGACGAGGGCAGTGAACTTCAAGAGATTTTTTTTACCCCATCCAGAACCGTCGACCGCTGTGGACGCCCGCTCACCAAGCCTGAAACCGCCAACGTTAAAACTGTAACACAAGTCTCTCTTCTGATGAGGTAGCGAGGCTAGCCGTTCACTTCTCTGCATAAACGCCGTGCTGAGCCTGGCAGTAGTCGCCACTGCCCTTCAGAAACTCCATAAATGTGTGACCCAAAACACCACAGAACTGCTGCAAGGACACAAGAACAGAAGCACAAGCGGTCAGGGCACATGACTTCATTTATCTTTTTCATCCTAATTTAAAGCAGCCATTTTTCTGCTTGTCTAGTTGGGCCAGTAGTTCATTTCTATTTGTCTAGGCCTATATTAATATATTATAAAAAGTGTTTTTTTGTGTGTGAGATTTTATATTTACATTCATAATTTTTCATATTGTACTGCATATAATTTTATTATGTTATTCATACTATTTTTCTATTATATTACTCATTTTAGAATACTATTAGTAGTCTACATGTATACACATTAATTTTTTTTTTTAGTAATTGCTGGACATTACAAAGAAATCAAACATTCATGACATCTAATCAATGGCAAAACAATCACTGACTAGTTTTTAATTTACTCTATTGCATATTCATTATTTTAGCCTAATATGTAGTAGTCCACAAATATAATTTTTTTAAGCTTCTAAAAATGTGTTTTCACATATTTTTATATATGTATCATTTTTTTTTATTATTATCATTTTTTTTTGTAAATCTATGCTAATTGCTGGACATACAATAAAATACAAATAATTAAAATACAAATACAATAAAATACAAATTAATTCATGGCAAAACATAATTACTAATTTGTTTTTAATATTTAATCCATTCTTATTTACTCAATTGCATATTCATTATTTTAGCCCAATGTAGTAGTCTAGAAATATGACTTTTAGACTACTATTTGTAATGTTTTTAGCTTCTAAAGTGTCTTCATAATATATATATATATTTATTTATTTTTTTTAATAATGGAAATTATATATGCATTAATTATAACTACAAAAATCATGAACATGGAAAATATCAATGTTTAGTTTTACGCATTTTTCAATCCATTCTTAGTGAGCACTGTACTACTGACTCTAAAAACCTACCAAAATTTTGCAGTTTTGGCCATAACTCAGAAACACATATACATTCATAAACACATATACATGCCTATAGGATAAACTCCTAAATCAGACTATTATAAACAGCATGAAAAGCAATATTATCTCCCACAAACAAATGACTCAGAGGGGAGTCATTGTGCGGAATGTGGGTCATTGTTTCAGAGGAAACACTTGAGCAGGCGTGTGACCGCTTCAGATGGGCTGTGTTTTCTGCGAAGGCTGAAATCTTTATGTCAGTCCCGTGAGGACACACACGTGTCTCAGCAGCTCTATGGGATTAGCACATACTAAGCCTCTTTTGAAAATCACTTTAAAAAGACGCAACAAACATCGTGTAGCAGTAACTTAAATCTAGATGTAATTCAAATGAAAGGCGCAGATGGTTGGTTGACTTATTTTTTTAAGTGTAAAGGCCTCAATTGAGGCCATTAAAATGACAAAATGTAAATTTTATTTGAGAAACAGGTCACGGTTTGAGATGCGGTGAAATATTTGAATTCTACAACCGATGTTATATTTTATACAGACACTTTAATAGAAATTAAAATATCCAAAACATCAGGATATGCTAATTGATGAGGACTGACACAAAGACTTCCGCTTAGCTAATATTAGCATTATATCAGAAAACTCACATATTATATTATTTTTCAACAAAAACGCAACACATACTCTCTTTGTTAGCTACTTACTCTTATTCACTCTTAAATGTAATCGATTTAAGTAAAATAAAAGGGCTAAATGTCGTGTTCGGTTTGCAGTCATGTAACGTTAGCTGTGAGGCTAACTCACGGCTAACACCGTCGCCAAGCGATTATTTCAACGACATTATAGCTGTAAAATGTAACATTTATAATAACATACACATTTTTTAGTTTTGTAGATGGTTACATCAAAATAAAACAGATGTATTAATGTATATATAAACTGTGGTCGACGACAAAACCTGTTTTGCTCTAATGCTAATTAGCTCACAGTAGTTCGCGGTTAAGACTAAATTACACGAAAATACAACCTTAAATCCGCATCAAAACGTAAATATTTATATGTTGAAAAGGTTGACTTACTGGAATATGCTTACTCATTGAAGATTGTAGCTTAATCATAAAGCCGCTCCAGAGAATAATTGTTGAGGTGTTTAACCATACAGCGCTGCCGTGTATGTGACGAGAGTCTCCGGTAACCGGTTACAGCTGGACTCAAGAAACCGCACCCTACAACACACTACAACACGTACAGCCTTACTCACGTTCCATCTACACAAAACTACACAGATTTTTTATTAACAACACCAGTTTTATGATTTATTTTTGTTTATAATTTTATTATAAAACGTTGCAAAATCAAGTTTATCATGAATTTAATTACATTCTAAACACATCCTACAATAAATATTATTATTAATAAAATTAATAATATAATAATCTATTTAAAAAGTTTATTAAATAAACCATTACAAAATATCATGTATTTAATTATATTCATATTCTAAACATCATATATCTTAAATAAATATTTAATATTTAAATAACATTTAAATAAAAATAAAAATATTATTATTTCAAATGTTATTAAATAAATCGTTTATTACATGCATATTCTAAACACATCCTATAATTTTAAATACAATTATTATTATAACAATAATACTTAAAAATGTATAAAATTTTACAAAATTAACTTTTAATTATATGTACTTTCTAGAAGATGTCCAATTACAGTCAATAACAACAGAGACTGTGGAAAAGTATAAAAACAATGCCAGCAAGAATGCAAGCTGTTAAGTTTTTTAGTTATTATGTGAGAATAAAGACTATTTAGTTGTTTCAGTTTGTTATTTGCCTATAATAAATGACAATAATTGATTTAGTTTTAAACAAGTTTTTGACAGATTCCCAAAATATTTGTGTTTTTTAAAGGGTGGTCTAACAAATTTAAGCACAAATTTCTTAGACTGTATTTATAGACTGTAATTGGGTATCTGAATAAAAAAAATAAATAAATTAAGTGCTTTACAAATTTTTCTGCCCTTCTTGTAAAACAGTAAATTAAAAAAATCATGAATAACAACAATATATTCATATTTAACAATATATTTTAGCATCAGAAACACTACAACCAATGTAATGTTCTTTCTCTCACTCTATATGTGTGTGTGTGTGTGTATAGTCATAAATACATTTTTGTAGCTATTTGAAATATACCTTTTATTTATTTACATAAATAAATAATATTATGGACAATTTTATTTAACTCAACTACTGTTTAAAAATACTATATAGCTGGCTTAATATGAACCCAAAATAGGTTGAAAATTAAAAATCTGACACATAATTACTAGAGACATCAGCAATAGTTAAAAGGTGAACATTAAACATATTAATAAATGTTAATTTCCAACCTAATTTGAGTTTATTTTGAGCAAGAAATTTAGTCATTTCAATAGTTGAGATAAATAAAACTACCCAGCAGTTTGGGTTAAACATTTAATCCAACCACTGGGTCAAAACAACCCAGTCTGTGGGTTTGTCCATATTTAACTCAGCATTGGGTTGTTTTTAACCCAGCATTTTTTTGGAGTGAAAGGCATGTCACTATGTATTCATTTATGTTTCCATTATAAGCAATGGCTTTGGTATTCTGTTAAATAACCTTTTAGTCAAACAACTGCATCTTTCTAGAGATTCGATGAATAATGTGTTGTGGGCTGTTGAAAACAGCTGATGTGCAGAAGCTCACAATAGATGAGTGGGACTGAACAGACTGGACGGTTCATGCATTTGGTTGGGGTGAAAGGAAGCAGATTGGTTTGTTTCAGTCTCTGTTAGTCAGTTGTATGAGCCACTTGAATTGGACCAGATGGTTATGATTTTCCAAATATTTACATAAAAACAGCATTATGCAGGAATCAGAGGAATCCAGAGATATGGTAAATCTAAAAATTGAAATTATTTGTCATTTTTTATGTTTATTTGTCAGTTTTGTATTGCAGTTGATTAAAGTAATTCAAACTTCTTCAGGAAAAAATTCCAGACCAGGTGGATGGAGGAAATATGAGTACAGGAAAAAAGGATGCGGATCCACGACAGAAGCGTCTTTCTTCCTCTGAATGGGACAAAAAAGGGACATCTCTACCCTTAGTACCATCAAACGTACCAATTCCAGGCCCCACAAACGACCCCATCATTATTTCCATCGGCCCTCCACATCGTTGTGCCTCTGTTTCCAGTGAGTCCCAGTACCAGGGTCTCTCGAGAGAAGACGACTACACCAACAGACATGGATGGAGAAGGGAGAATGTGCAATATTACCCATCAACTGCTGAGGGTGGCGTCCCCAAACAAACCATGGATGAACTTAAAAGCGTGTTGCGTGAGAGCACCCTACTTGGTGCAAAAGGCCAAGATGAAAGAAGAAGCTACCCTCCGGGTCAAAGAGTGGACTGTAAGCCAGACCAGATGCCATCTAAGAGTTTCAGCACCTTCAAGCCCCTTTCTGAAGCTAGGAGAGCATCCAGACTAAGAGAAGGAAGTTCTGGATGGGATTCTGGCGGGTCTTCGACAACCGATGGACCTCCAGGGAGGTCCTCTGGTATGAGTTCACCCACTGCTGAGACATCCCACTGGGAAGAAGCTGGCACATCACACTCAGGTCAGAAAGATGATTTATGCTTGCCTTAATTTACTTTAACTAGCTCATTGCTCATCCATCTGTCTATTATTTCATATTCCCAACAGACAAGGAGAGCTCACAGGCACTCTCTTTTGCATCTCAAAGCTTCATTTCTGACGTTGAGCGCATAAAACAGCAAATTGCCCGGGAAAACATAACCTTTGTTCGCTTTGAGGCCACTGATCTTCATGGCGTGTCCCGATCCAAGACAGTTCCGGCTCGATTCTTTCATGTAAATGTTTCTTATTTATTTTATATATCTGAGTGGTGTGCGGTGATGTTCTAAAATGAGGAGGCAAACCCTGAAAGAACACGAACATCATGTCACATTTGCCTTCACGTACATTTGACGTCTACATTTACATCTGCGAGATGTATTTTTTAGAGGGTCTATTAGACGTTTCCTATAAGATGTCAAATAGACGCTTATTAGATGTCTTTAAGATGTTTATGGTTTAGAATGTATGTAAAACTGACATCTTACGGACGTCTGTCAGATGTTTGTACACAGCAGATTTTTTCCAGATCAAGCAATCTTTAACAGTCTTTATCGCATTTGTGCTATCTGGGAAATCCTCAGTTTTTTGTTTTGTTTTATATAAATTCATGTCCCAGTCACATTTTCTTGGTTAAATAAACATGACTTACACTATCAGAAAAAAAAACAATTATATATATATATATATATATATATATACATTAAGTAGGCTATTCTATTTATTAAAGCCAAGTATGAATCTAATCAAGTTAGTGTTTTTAAGCATTTTACATTTATTCCACATAACAGCTCAAGGCAGTAACAATTTAAACAATATATTTAATTTGTGAACTTATGTTCAGCTATTCTTTTAAATAGTTGACATTTACTACTTTAGAATTTTTCGGATCATCAGTCATCAAAGCTCGGTAAATATTGGTCACAGACATGGAGATTTACTGATTTCATTTCACCAATCTGATTACTCACTAAATACTTCCACAGTCATTTAAGTCTCATTTTGACGTAAAAAAAAGTGGTTATATGTAGTGTACGAGTTGTTTAACTACTTACTTTTTAAATTAGTCTTCTCATTAAGGACATTACATATTGTTTATTCAGACTGACTCGCGAACGCGGAACGCATACAAACGCGAGAGGCGGGATTTATCGTATGAACCAATCACAGCCAAACATAACCAGCCATATCCAATCGTATCGCGATGCAGGTACTGCTACTTTTTTGCAGTAAAACATAAAGATAAACAACTATATCCCTTGGTGAAAAAACAGCATATGCTGGTTAGGTATGTTTTGATGCTGGTTTAAGCTGGTCCTTTGCTGGTTTATGCTTGTCCTTAGCTGGTTTAAGCTGGTCTTTTGCTGGTTTATGCTGGTCCTTAGCTGGTTTATGCCGGTTTTTAGCTGGTTTAAGATGATCCTTTGCTGGTTTATGCTGGTTTTAGCTGGTCATGTTGCTGGTCAAGGACCAGCCTAAACCAGCAAAGGACCAGCTTAAACCAGCAAAAGACCAGCTTAAACCAGCATCAAAACATACCTAACCAGCATCCCAGCAGCAAAACATACCTACCAGCATATGCTGTTTTTTTCACCAGGGTCTACTTTTTTCCTCAACGCGGAAGTAAGCCTGTGAGCGAAACTTCCGGTTCATAATCCGCTATAGGGAAATAACAAGAAGAATAACAATGTGCAGTTAACTGTAAAACTGTTTGCTCTACAAACCAGTGTGCTCATAATTAAGATAATACAATAAAATAATGGTAAGAAACACCAGTTTCCAATATCAAGCAGCAACAAGCTGTTTTGTACAGCTAAAAATTGCTTACAGCAGCTTTGATGCTAATAAGTTTGACTGTTTAGTGTTCTTTGTAATAAATGTCATATTTTTAAAAATAGTGTAAAATACTGAAAAAGTACTTACATTACTCATTATTGACACCACAGGAAAAAGCGGTATATGGCATCCCTATGCCGAGAAGTTACCTGGAGTTAACCCTAAGCCCCAAAGTCAACGAAGTTGATCATCCGAGCGCAGCCAACTTCAGCAGTGATATCCTCCTGGTTGCAGATCTCTCCACGTTCCAAATCCTTCCCTGGGCAGACCAGACCGCTCGTCTTATCTGTGACCCATGCACGATCACTGGAGTGCCACTGCGAACATCACCCCGCCTCATAGCCAAGCAGATGCTTGGTCAACTCCAGAGCATGGGCTTCTCTCTCCACTCGTCCTTCACGTACGAGTGCTGTATCTTCGGAGCCCCTGAACGAGTGGGACCCAAAGCTGTGTTCTTTCCTGCCACCACTCTGTTGAGCAACTACGACCTACCCTTCCTCCAGCAGCTAGTCAGGGGGATGTACTACATGGGAGTTGACGTCGAAAGCTTCTCATCTGCAAACGGACCAGGACAGATGGAGATTTGCTTCAAACCACGATTTGGAATCGACGCCGCCGATAGCGCCTTCACCTTCCGCACAGGAATCAAAGAGATGGCTAGGAAGTTTGACTACATCGCTACCTTTTTCACAGACGACAACATTCACAATTCCGGGTTGCTCTCTCATAGCCTTTGGGATGCCAGTGGCAGAAAAAGCCTTTTCCACTCAGGCAACGGAGAACTTTCGGAGATTGGCAGAAAGTGGCTTTCAGGTCTTCTCCAGCACTCGGCCGCTTTGAGCTGCCTCTTGGCTCCAGGGATCGGCTGTCGAAACCAGCTTTCCAAAGGCAAGAAAAATTCCAAGAACCTTCTTTACGCCACTTGCGGCTGCAATGACAACAGCTGCGCCTTTAATGTAAAGGTTCATGGTGGACGGGAGACTCACATCGATAACAAGCTGGGTTCAGCAATGGCCAACCCCTACGTTGCGTTGGCGGCCACAATAGCAGCAGGACTGGACGGTATTAGACGTAATCTGAATACCGAACAGGTTCTAAGCAAAGCTCCAGGTCAGCAGAAACAATTCCCAATTCCTGTTAAACTAGATGATGCTTTAGTGGCTCTGGCAGAGGACAGTGTGATTCGTAGTGCGCTGGGAGAGCCTTTCGTGCAGTATTTTATTGCCATGAAGCATGTAGAGATTGAGACCCAAGAGCACGATGCCGACAAGAACAAGGGACTTGAGTATTTTATTTAACTTCTGAATTTGCCGAATGACTTTGTGCATTTGAACCCAAGAAAATACATTTTATGACCCTTGGTGTTAAAAACCTGTTTCAAAATAAAATCATACAACTGACTGATATCTGCTTCAGACTGACTGATATCATTTACAGCATTAATGGACCTAAATGGTGTAAACAAGATTCTTGACCTGGAAATCCTGGTTCAGTTTAGCCAACCACAAACACCTTTTGTTCTTTAGACAGTTTTTTTTGCATTCTTCTCCTTGATTTGTTATAACCTTTGGCAGTCTACAGTACTCCAAATGTTTTTCCTGGTCTGACTGATCAGTACAGCCCAAAACATGACAATAATTGACCATTTTCAGCAGCAATAATCAGCAATGTTTACGTTCAGTGCTGCCAATATGGCTGTAACGGAGTGAGTGAGGCGAGAGGCGAGCGGATCCATATGCGAGCTTTTATTTAAGGGACGAGTCAGATACATGGTCGAACAGGCAGGGTCAAACAACAATGGCAGGCAGGTATAACGAAGGCGATGCACAATAGAAGTCCGTGAAACAGGCGAGGGTCGATCCGTGGCGAATGTAATCCGTAAGGGGCTGGGCGAGGAGAATAAACCAATAAACATGAGCGAGAGTCCAATAGGCAGGCGGCGAACAGTCGAAAACGGGGGGGCCAGGCGAGGGAAACTAAACACAGGGAATTAGGAACTCGGGGACAAGGAAACTAGGAAACGCTAACAATGGAAAATAACAACAACACAATACTCCGTGGCTTGCATTGGAAAGACAGGACTTTTATAGCGCGCCTGATTGGTCCCAGATTGGTAACAGTCGGTGTGAAATGATGGAGTGAGAGCGACATCAGGTGGTGAGCGGACCGCAGGTCACCGACCAGATTCGTAACAATGGCCGACTGATGACGTGTCATTAAAATACTCCATTGTTGACTCACAAAGTTGCTAATGTCATGCTAGAAGTTCCTTAAAATAAAATTATTATTATTATTCGAAAGACCTATCGTTTTACTACATAAGACCCTCATTCCTCAGCGGGGATCATGTCGAGCCCTTGGAAGCTGTACTGAAACTGCAATTTGGACCTTTAACCTGTTGGTTCCCATTGAAACCTATACTATAAGGAGAAAAATCCTGGAATGTTTTCCTCAAAAAACTTCTTTTCTTTTCGACTTAAGAAATAAAGACATGAACATATTGGATGACATGTGGGTGAGTAAATTATAAAGATTTTTTTTTTGGAAGTGAAATAATACTTAAAGCCTGGTTTCAGAGATTGCCCTAAACTTTAACATTGTCCGTCTTCACCTCGGCTCAGAATGCGTTTATGACGCGAGAATAATGTAAACACAGCCCACTGTGAACACCCTTGTAATTTGCTTCAACCTTTTCAAATTATTATTCAAATAATTACTTTAGATTCAATGCGTGTAAGGATTTGGAAACAAGCAGAGCACGGCTGTTTCTAAAGCAAAGAGTGCCATCTGCTGTTCAAAACTAAGCTTAGAATCGATTTGAGAAAGAATCGCGATGTGTTCGGAAAATCTGGAATCGATGCTGAATCATTTCTTGATTCGTGTTGCAACGATTTATCGTCCGATCCCTAGTTTAAAAACAACAAAATATGCTAGGGCTGGTTAAAAAAAAAAAAAACATAAACAAACAAAAAAGATTTCTCGGTTTTAATAGATTATCATTTTGATGAACCAATATCCATTCTTAAATCCCAATCGATCTTTTGGTCTATGCTGTTTTCAGCTGATGAATGAACAGTACACAGAGCGCCTTTCTTCCAATAAATAGCAATAGGTTAGGCTTTGTGTTATTTTTGATATGAAACAAAGTCTCCGATTTCAAATTCTGTCCATTTCATTAGGAGATTCAAGCAATAAAGTTACCGTTTTGCCACACTTTAATGTGGCGCGATAGATCGTTGTAGCTTCTGTGTACTTGCCTGTGCTAATCAAATGCATACCAAAACATTCGTGTCAGTTTCGTTTTTGTTCTGGATCCCCTGCTCTGCTGCCACACTGGAGCGCACTCGCCACCAACTGGACGGGGTGGGAATTACAGCTACAATAGATCACCCTCAGTTTAATCTGTGACAGGCGGCCTTCAGATTTTTCCATCACTGACAGACAATTTTCGGTTAATGCTACCTCTGTCTGGTTTACACTCACCACATCCACAGGAGCACATGTCAAAAATGGCGACGTATTTGTACGCGTATTTGCATCACTTTGACGGTAAATCCCATTGCCACAATTGGTCGATTATGTACAATGCCTGCATTTAATTGCCAAAGCCACCTGTAAGTCGCTTTGGATAAAAGCGTCTGCTAAATGAATAAATGTAAATGTAAATGTAAATGTAAATGTACTTTGTGATCAAGTATGAAAATACCAAAACAAAGCCTAAACCTGGATAGTTTAGGCAATATAGAAATCCTGACCAGGACGGGGGAGCTGGGAAAAATATGATGTATAGTCACCCTATTGTGCTAAATCAAAATTATTTATGTGAATCTGACCTAGCAGGGATGTCAAATGTCCTGCAGAATTTAGCTCCAACTTGCCCAAACACAATTGCCTGGAAGTTACTAGTAATTCTAAAGATGTGGGTTAGCTGGTGGGTTAACGTGTTTTACTAAAAAAAAACGTCATTAACTGTTTAGGATGACTGAAATAAGATAAACATCCACAATAGGAAACTATGTATTTTGAATATATTGTACCTGTAGCAAAGTAGATATTTTGTAAAATGCAGGGATGTTCAACCATGCTCCTGGAGGGCTGTCCTCCAGCAGGATTTAGCTCTAACATACCTGACTATAAGTTGCAATCCTGAAGACCTGGATAAGCTGGTTTAAGTGTGTTTAATTACAGTTGTAGCTAAACTCCGCAGAATCTTGGTCTGCCAGGAACAGGTTCAAACACCGCTTGAATATTGTGTTTAGTTTGGTTAGCGCAGGCGTTTTCAAACCTGCCCTGCACTGCATATTTTGTGTTTCCCTCATCGTACACACCAAAATCCAGACTTGCCGTCTGTACTAATGATCTGTTTAGCTGATTCAGGTAATTTTGATGAGGGAGACATACAAAATGTGCAGTGCAGGTGGGCCTCCAAAACCCTTGGGTTAGCACAATCTGCTAAATTTGACCTTTATAGTAATCTTGTAGTCAGTAGTCTCAGCCTCAAATGTCACATCCATGGACCGTTGGCTGAACCTCTAATGCAGTGGTCTCAAACTCAATTCCTGGAGGGCCACAGCTCTGCACAGTTTAGCTCCAACCAGCTCCAACATACACCTGCTTAATAGTTTCTAGTA
>JAHKKF010496081.1:0-19243 GCA_019740295.1 Labeo calbasu | reverse complement strand
GCCGAGATACAACTATTTGAAAATCTGAAATCTGAGGGTGCAAAAAAATTTAAATATTGCGAAAATCACCTTTAAAGTGACTTCAAATTAAGTTCTTAGCGATGCATATTATTACTCAAAAATTAAGTTTTGAGATATTTCCGGTTGAAAATTTCCAAAATATCTTAATGGAACATGATCTTTAGTTAACATCCTAATGATTTTTGGCATAAAAGCACAATCGATAATTTTGACCCATGCAATTGTTAGCTACAAATATACCCATGCTACTTATGACTGGTTTTGTGGTCCATGGTCACAAATAATGGTAGTCTGTGACATTTTCTCTCTAACATAATGAAATCATATGATTCCTGCCTTTTTTAATGACTTTAATTACAAGTGTATTATGTACATTTCAGCCATTTAGCTGTCCATGTACAAAGCATCGCCATTACAAGCACTCAACACCCATTTAACCGATGTTCCAATATTTATTGAGTAATTAATATTAAAAATCTCTGTTAGCCTGTTTAGGCTGCTTTTTAAATAATGGTACAGCTTTGTGTCCCCCAAAGATCAAATACTTACAATTTGTATGTAATAAATAAGGTAACTATTCACAGATAGTTACATTGGGTGTGATGAATTTTAACTAAATTATAATCAGTGTGTTTGTGCGTATGACATTTGTCACAGTAGTACCATGGTGTTAAGTACCAGTTGGTACGTGAAATTTAGCACCATGGTATTGTTTTATACTTTATCCACAGTATATTTTGTGTGTATTGGTGGTCAGCAAAACAACAACATCACATCTAGAACGTTTATCCCAAGTGTTACAGTTGTAATTCATTTTTTTTGTCTCTAGGGGGCTCTTGTGTGCTGCATTGACCAAGACGAGACATTTTGGAAAAGGGTATTGATTTCTTTATTGTACGATTTCAAATCATGCTTACAGAAATCCAGAGCAGAAGTATAAATCTGTGCAAACAAATCTAAGAGAAAAACACTATTTCAAGATCAGGCATATATCGAATAACTTTATATGTTGGACATGTGGCTTTTTATACGATTTTAATGGAATAATCCAATGCAAATCACTTATCATGCCTCAAGAACAACTCTCTGTTATATCTTTCCAGTAAACTCTGTTGACTTCAGGACTTTCAGGATTTCACTTAACCTTCAGTGTTTCCACTGCTCTTGCCATGAGGTCACTGTCCCATCGAGTAGCATCCCACCCTAGGAACCAGCCGGTGAAGGTGGGGGGCTCATGTCCCTGCTTTACCACCACTACAGGTGTGTCCTTGTCCCGTCCTGATGGGTCTGTCTCAATGTACATCTTTGCTGCAAAGGTACAAATACTTATTAAAAAATCGGAATGACTATATTTATTAGTTTACAACGAGAGAACATAATCAAAAGATGAATTTTACATAATCCTTTGGTTTTGCATGTCTGAATGATGTGGTTTGTAACAAGTATGCTGTTCAACCTGTTGAGGTGGGGTTTCAGTTTGTATTCAGATTATGCAGAAAAAATGTATTAAGGAATGTGTGCCTGAGGCATCTCACCGGATTTTACAGACTCAGTCCTTTCCACCTCATTGGCATCCTTTCCAATCCACACAAACACCTGAGAGATGAAATCAAAGATCATTGGCACTTTGGCACATATCACATGCCAGTCCATGAAAATTAGAAGATATCTTTGAATACTAAAACTAAGATTGTCAGATAATCTAATCAAAGGCAACTGCTGTTCTTTGAATCTTAGAGATAATCTTGAAAGAAAAGACAACTTTGCTTACCTGATCCCAAACATCCAATAGCATGACATCATCCTCCGCCAGGTCATCTTGGTTAAACTCACCAGGTACTTCTTCAATCTATTGTAAAAATGCATGTTTAGTGGCTAAACGATAGTTTGGTTATGTAGCAGTATCTTAACACAGCCTTGTCTCTCATTCAGAATTTTTATTGAATCCAACAGCCTAATGTGAAACTGACCTGGACTTTTACTCTCTCTTATCAGGTCAAGGATACTCACAATGAACTTTCCAGTTTTGTTGGAGCAAGCGAACAGGTGGGGAAGATGTTCTGTAGTTTCGGTCTCCAACATCTCAGATGTCTGATACGTCGTCTTTCCACCCAGAGCTTTCCAGAAGTCCTCTTTCAATGAGAAAATGAGCAACAAGTATGTAATAATTCCACTCCTGTCACTCCTACCAACGTGTGAGTATAAAGCATGAACAGAATGAATTTTCCGCACAGTGGCCATACCTGGCTCTGTTCCTTCAGTAATTGCATTGATTTTGCACTTCAGCTTCTCACTTATGTATTTTGCCCCTCGTTCCTCTTCCTCACTGGCCCCCTTCCCCTTCCACAAGTACCCATCCCCTTTAGGTAACTTCAGCAGGTAGGCATCATTGCTGTTCAAACTTGATGCTTTAGCATCTACCTGTTAGACCACAAACCATCACACTCAAAGGACATATCTAAACTGAAAAATAGGTCAGTGTTTTGGAACATCAAGCAGATCTCCACCATCTTGGTCTAGATGAACTGCCAGTGCTAACCAGAATGACCTAGATAGTCAACCTCATGTCCACCACATTGTAGTCTAGATCAGCAACCATCTAAACCAACCTGAACCAGCTACTGAGTATAAATGACCAAGTTAGATATGGAAACATGGTTCTGGAGCTTTCTTTTCTTAATAAATTCATGTGACCAAACTTTGGACAATGTGTTTCACCAGAGTTTGTCTCCCTCCGTATGGAGACCAGGACTCGCCTCATAAATCCGTGTAATGGTGCCCAGGTTTTTGCGCACTTGAAAGAGGCGTGTTGGAGGTGCGGGTGCCTGTCCTCCTTTTCTGGAAGTCCCGTTCTTGTACACAATCAGAGGCTTCTCTTTGAAGAGACTCAGCAAATGTGGTGGCTCCTTTCCTTGAGTCACTCGCACCTGGATGGACATAGAATGAAACCAACGGTAAGATGACAACACTAGCCGAGTTGTGTTTTCGCAACACATTCTCACTGCCCCTTTAGCATGACGTTTTGACATACAGGGTAATCCATTGCTTTCAGTTGTTTGCCTTACACTCTTAAAAATAAAGGTGCTTCATGATGCCATAGAAGAGCCTTTTTTGTCTAAATGCTTCCTTTAACATCTAAAGAACCTTTTTGTTTCACAAAAGAAAGCAGGTTCTTCAGATTATAAAAAGGTAAGAAAGAGATGGTTCTTTAAAGAACCTTTGACTGAATGGTTCTTTGTGGAACCAAAAATGGTTCTTCTATGGCATCACTGCGAAGATCCTTTTAAAGCACCTTTATTTTTAAGAGTGTATGCATCAGATCAAGACACATTTAATGGTTTGCATGTGTTTGTAAAAATAGAAATCATTTTATATAAATTGATATATTCATAGATATTTTGGAGCACTTAAACCTACCCACTTCTGAACAATATAAAACATAACAGGCAAATAAAAGTACAGTAATTATTGCAAAAACTGACCGTAAAAAAAAACGCATACATTTTTTTACAAACGTTGCAGTCTTCTGAAGCCATACAATATCTTTATGCAAAGAACGAAGTAAATCATAAGGATTTATAAGCTTTTTTAATCGCTGAAAATTATCCCGCTCCTTTAAAGCGCTCGATTCTCATTCAAAAACACACTCCCGAACATTAACATGATATAGTTGGTCACAAAACATACACAGTTAGGTTACATGCTCATAAATGTGTAATTAGTGTAATGTAAATGAACTTGTTGTGACAGTTTATATTGCATAATCGCACCCCAACCTATATGCAACAATGACAAAATTATTTCTCAATAGATAATTTAATCATGACGATAAAATTCCCAATGGCTTTCGCATCTGCATATTGACACCAAAGTGTTCTTATTTGAAGCAATGGAGGACGCTGCAAGTCAAAAATGATGCTAAAAGGGTACCCTATGTGTTAAATAGTGACGCCAAAGGGTTCTGGATATGCATCTTTGGAGCCCTACTTATCTAGTTCATAATCCAGTCCCATTTACAGTCAGTAAATTAGTACATAGATAAAATTCAAATCCCACTCACCTGTACAGCTTTTCCTCCCTGTGTACGGTCCAGTTCAACAGTGAGAAAGGCTGAAGCTGTCACTTCATCTATTGTGCTGCTGGAACCTTGCCTGGGGGTGAAAGCATAGAGCGATAAGCCTTATTTGATTCCTTTTGTGTATGATTTGACTCCCCCTCTGGAAACTATCTACTTCTATGAGGTTTACCAGGTGTAAATGATTTCTCCCTTGGCGTAGGTATATAAAATGATATAGCAGTCCCCTCCATAGAACTGGCCGTATGTCTCTGGGTCAACAGGAACCTTGGTATCACCCGTCTTAGTACAACACTCCACCCTCCAAATCTGTGAAACAAAACCAGATTAAGAATATCTATAAAGCAGATTGGATTTTTACAGCGGTAAACGTGACCACGCCTGTAGAGTGCAAAAGTCGTTTAGCAGCTTATCAGAATTTTATCTAGTTTCATTTTGACTCTCATTGTGACCATAAGATGCTCATCAAATGCCAAATGCAATCGCAATTAAACTTATACAATCTCTGATCTCTTGCATGCAAATTGTGACCTGGGTTTTTCCAGTGCCGTTGTCAACCATGTTGTACTGAGCTGCCATTTGATGAGACTCGTGCAGCTTGGAGGCATCGAACTGTTCTTGTTTAATCTTGGCGATCCGCTCGGTGACATAGACTCTGCCTAGACCCTCAGCCTGGTCCTTGTCTTTCCAGGTTTTAAAGAACTGCTTAAAGATGGGCGTCTCTCCACCCTCTGGAAGGACCTGAATCTGTGTGCAGGGGGCAAAAAGTCCTGGGTGACCCAAAGAATATTATACATTGTCTCTGTCAAACAAATGTGCAAAAATTGTACATCTGGGAGCAGTTATCTACCACTAATGTACCCTTAAACTTGTACTATGAACCTTTTAGGGCAAGGGTGTCCAATCCTGCTTCTGGATGGCCAAAGTCCTGCATATTTTGGCTTCAGTTAGCAACAAACACTTGCCTAGAAGTTTCTGAAGGTCTAAAGACCTAGATTAGCTGGTTTCGGTGTGGGGAAAAATCAATGGCACAACATTTGGTTTAAGCCTATGCATATATCCATCGCCACCTGTAAGCTCTTTCAGTAGCTCACTGAGTGCAACCATTTCACGTCAGCGAAATAAAGTCCACATTGGAAAAAAACCATGTGGATTTTTAAAAAAAAAATGTAAATGTTTTATGGGTTTTCTACTACATATTTCAGTAAGAGACAGAAAGGTACTGCTCCAGAGACAAGCTCTTGTACATTTTTTGCGTTTTTGTTTTTTTCTAACAGTGTTGCTACATCGAACTATGGTGATTCACTCATTCAAGTGAATGTAAATGATAATGCAGCAAAACATATACACATATCTAATGTTTCTGAACCTGGGTGTTGGCAGGATATCCCATCTGCTTAATGAAGCCCTCAGCTGTTTTCATTGCCTCCTTCCTCTCATTTGGATTTGCGTTGCGGCCTAGATCATCAAAAAATAAGGTCAGTGAATCTCAGTAAGATGGTTATACAACCTCCTCATCTTCAGTATACTAGTACCTTTCCACACAAAGATCATTTTGCTTTTTCCATGGTCCAGAATGAAGCATTCCTCAGACAACAGGTCACTCTGGTTAAATGGATTTTCTTCTGACACAAGAGACACTTGCATTTTCCCTGTTGCATCTGATACCTGTTTAAATAATATCCTGTTACATTTCCATTGTGTGTGTGCAAGTGTCTACTGAGTTTGCATGTAGATTAATTAAACTGTTAGTTTATAGACTTGTTTACCATGTAAAGTTTGGCCATTTTCCTGTTTGACATGTCTGCAACCACATCCTCATTATCGTCACCTTCAGGGATTTCAGGCTTCTCACCAAGAACCTGTGATGTGCAAAGACGAGGTATAAAATGTCAAACCTTCCGGCTAAACCTGATATTGTACTGCCTATAGCAAACATTGGTTTAACTGTAAAATTCGTAGTGGTGAAAGATAAGCTCTACTGGTAAAAATAAGCTCTAATAAGTTCATAGTTTTATTTGATACCTCCATCATCCCTGCAGGCTCTTGTCCTTCCTCTACAACCACCAGCTGGGCCCGTCCGCTCCTCTCGTTGTCTCGGATGCCAGTAGCTACCTGTGCAGCTTTGAGGCGCTCAAACTTGTTGCACTTAGACCCACACCATTGATAGATTACCTAGTTGCAGAATTCAGTTTAATTGGTGGCGATCCTAGCAGTACATGCTCGTGTTTTTTTTACATGTACAATAGCAGACTTCCTAGGAAGACACTGGCCTCTGTTTTGTTCTTGGTAATTATATCGGTCACAAGGATTCTTAAGAATCCATTTTTGTCACCTCTCCCTTTGAAAATGCTACACTGTCATTGTGGGATGGTTATCACGAAGGATTCTTCTGTTTTGCTTATTTGACTGTGGTCTGTAAATTCCTTTGGGGAGTTGAGAGAGCACAGCACTGAGTGTGCTGTCAGATACTTTAGTCAAATGGTATTGTCACATTTAATCATCCAGTAAACAATCTTATGTAATTCCTGGTCATCACAAGCCTGCTTAAAAGATGCATCTGTTAGGTGTTAGATGTGGTTCAGCCCTTGTGCTCTCATAACATTTGCACTATATTAATAGTCAAAGTCATTTGACGGCAACCCGGTTATCAAACACACCCAAAGTGCATACAGAAGAGGATAGTAAATAGATGCAGCACAAGTGAACCAGCCAGTTATTGTCTATGGAAAATGAATTTGAAAACTTAAGTGTAATTTTCTTTAGGGATTGTGTCTGGGTTATCCTAACTGAGACTGTACTGTTTTTTACTTTGTTATTTTATGTTACCTATGGAAACCCATTTCCTCCACTAAACAAAAAAAATGAAAAAGGTTATTGCAACTTTTTATCTCACAACTGTGACTTTTTTTTCTCAGAATTGATACAGACTTGCAATTCTGACTTTCTTCTCAGAAATGTGAGATATAAACACAATTATGACTTTTTCCTCAGTTGCGAGAAAAAGTCAGAATTGTGAGATAATGACAATAATGACTTTTTCTCGCAAATAAGAGTTTGAACTTTTTTGAACTCAACTTTTTTTCTCAGAATTCTTTTTTAATTGCAAATGAGTTTGTATCTCACGAATATAACTTTTTTTCTCAGAACTGTGAGATATAAACTCGCAATTGTGAGTTATAACGTCAGAATTGCGTGATATAAACTTGCAATTGCGAAAAAAAGTCAGAATTGTAAAATAAAAACTCGCAATTCTGACATTTTTTTCTCACAATTGCAAGCTTGTGTCTCACAAATTTGACTTTTTTTTCTCACAATTTGAACTTTTTTCTCAAAATTGTAAGATATGAACTCACAATTGTGAGTTACAAAGTCCAGTTTTGAGGATGAAAAAGACTGATAGGTTGTAAGACTGATATTATGAGATATAGACTCGCAGTTGTGAGTTATAAAGTCAGAATTGCGTGATATAAACTTACAATTGCGAAAAAAGTCAGAATTGTAAGATAACTCTTTTTTTTCTTTTTTTTTAATTTTCTCACAAATGCGAGTTTGTATCTCACAATTCTGACTTTTTTTCTTACAATTCAGACTTCGTAAGCTATAAACTCGCAATTGTGAGTTATAAAGTAAAATTTTGAGGTAAAAAAAAAAGACTGAAATGTTCTCAGAATTGCGAGTTTATGTCTTATAATTCTGACTTTATAGCTCACAATTGCGAGGTTGTATCATGCAATTCTGACAAAAAAAGGTCAGAATTGCAAGATGTAAACAATTTTAAGAAAAAAAGTCAAAACTGTGAGATAAAATGTTTTTTATTTTTTATTCAGTGGCAAAAGAAATATTGGTATGTCATTTAGCAATCAAAGTAGATTCCCATCCGTATTAAAGGGATAGTTCACCCAAAAATGAAAATTCTGTCATTGATTACTTACCGTCAACTCTTGGATTTCATTAAAAATATCTTAATTTGAGTTCAGAAGATGAACAAAGGTCTTAGAGGGTTTGGAATGGCATTAGGGTGAGTAGTTAATGACAGAATTTTTGGGTAAACTATCCATTTAATGTTAACAGGTTACCCAAAAATCTGTCATCACTTACTCATACTGATAATGTTTAAACACTGCATGATATTTGAAGTGAGTTTGAGATTTTTGTGTGTGTCACACGCACTATTTATTTCAGAAGAGTTGAAATATAGTGGATTTTTTCTTTTTGCAGTTTACCAGCTGTGGTTTTCCATTTTCGCTGTATATGGAAAAGTGCAGTGTGGATAATTTGCTAAATAATTCCATGGATGTTCCACAGAAAAAGTCTAATAATACATGTGGAGCGACATGAAGGTGAATCGACAATGACAAGATTTTCTTTTTTAGGTAAAATATCCTAACACAGCGATTTGTATGTTTATGCAGATCTTACCGCTCCCAGATCAATAATGAAGCAGTCGCCATTGTTGAAACTGGCCCAGGCGAGAGGCACTTCTGTGGCCCGGACAGCACGCCTACCCTTGATGTGGAAGAGTCGGTGGGCAGTAAGATCGTTGGTGACCACATGATGAAACCCTGATGCCACACCTCCAGTCTGAGGAGGTAGGAAAATATTTTTTTCAATTTTCCTGCTCTTTCTTCGTGTTTTTCCAATTTTAAACCCTTTCCATTTATAAACCCCGTGAGTCATTTTTTTCATTCTGCAGCCAGTTGCAACACTGAGGAGTTGAATGTCCCCAAACACATGCTAAAACACAACATCCTCTAAGACCACATGTTTACATTTGGAAGAAACATAAGGTCCTATACACAGGAGGAAGGTATTGGAGTAGCAGGTTTTACCTCACCCAAATTGTAAACAAAAAGACTAATCCTAGATTGCACTGTAAGTTTAGGAAACATTTTCTCAATTTGCAAATAAATAAGGCAGCAGCTGTCAGTCTTTCCATCAGTTTAAACAGTAGCTTTATGTTTACCCTAAGACAGGCCTGACACTAAAGTGAAGAAGAATATGCTGTTCTGAGTCAGTGGAGCACAAAAACTAACCTTATATGTGATCCCGCCTTTAAAGTAGCTGGTAAAGTTGGTGGACTCAAAACCCTGGATTTCACGGTACTGGACCGGTTTTCCTCCCAGGTGATCATCCATCTGAATGGTAAAGATGGCAGCTGCTGTGCTTTCATCCTGGGTACACTCCTTACCTAGAAAGAGAGAAAGAAGAACCATCTACTTATGTGGCCTTTTCATCATTTTTATGTTTAGTTTAATGATTAAATGAGTGCTTTTCTTGTTTACTTGCACACTTTCAGCTCATCAGATGCATGAACATTGCATTTGCAAACCACATAGAGCTGTTTGTTTTCACACTTGATGACAACCGATATCAAGAGTGCTTGTTCTTTTACCCATGCAGCATCAGTTTTTACACTTTAAAGACTGCTATATTAGCTGTTGCCTGTGACCACAGATGTTGTTGGCGGTAAAATGCCTGTTCTGTGTGATCTGTCCATTTTGTTTGAGTAAATGACTTGGCAAGAATGACATGTTGGGCAGAAACATCATTAAGGAATCCATTTACATTGGAAGTGGTTAATGACTCATAATGGAAGCCGTTTTGTATGTGTGTGTGTGTGTGTGTGTGTGTGGTTACAGCCACAAATACACTCAAGGCCAAAACATCTCAGTGATATTGACTTTTCTGAAACATCTAATGGAGTAAAGAAAGTGTTTTCACTCAGCAGAGGAAGGAAACTGTGTTAAGTCCACGTGGTTTCTGGCAAATGGCTTCTAAATTTCTGTGAATCTTTGAAAACTGGTGACATTAACAGAACTTTAATGTCATATTTTTATCATAGACTCTGCCAGAGTAAGATGCCACGGCCATTCCCATCTTCATGAGCTTCCTGATCTGATCTTTTGCAACCTGACCACAAAAGTTTGTTTTTTTGACATAGCTATTTAAAGCAACCAGAGCATATATGCCTGAGGCATCTCCAGTAAAATTCTTACAAAACAATGCCCTCCAACACAAAAGCATGACAAATGAGAGTGTGCCATATTTTCGTAATATACTATTCATGATTTTGAAAATCACATGACATGAAAAGGTCAAACTGTTATATTAAGCATTTTTTTTTTATCTAGACCTATGTCACATTGAGGGTTTGCATCATTTCCTGTTTTATTTTTATGCATTTTTATTCTTTTATTTATTTTTTGTGCATGTATGGCTGGACCACATGACTTATTAAGCAGTAAAGCTTTTTTGTTTGTTTGTTAGAAATTAACATTAAAAGAACATGCAAGGTTATGTTTATTTACTAAGGCTCTTCAAAATATCAAACTGAATTTTAGTTCAGAAATTAAACCATGCTTATCACAGAGAAGGTTTTTAGATAAAAGTGTAGTATTAATATCAGGTGACCCAGTACTCACTTCTAAGAATAAACTTTACAACCTTCATAATAGTAAAGTGTCATATAGGACCACATACTGTTCTTTGCGGAGTCTATCTGCTGACGTGTTTACAATGTGCATCATGTCATGTCAGTTCATTTGTCTTTTCGTCTTTCCTCAACCATCTAAATAGTGATTTTTTTTTTTACATTTTGTTGTTTTAAATAACATCGAAATCATCATTTGTATAGTTATGTGAATACATTAAGGTACTATATTAGTCAAGCTACTGAGATTAGTCATTTTACTGTGTAACTGCAGAGTTACATGCAATATTAATAAAGATAATAAAGAACATTGTCTACATAGTACATATGCGACACTGGACCACAAAACCAGTTGTAAGTAGCACGGGTATATTTGTAGAACTAGCCAACAATACACTGTATGGGTCAAAAAAATAGATTTTTCTTTTATGCCAAAAATTATTAGGATATTAAGTAAAGATCATGTTCCATGAAGATATTTTGTAATTTTCCTACCATAAATATATCAAAACTTATTTTTTGATTAGTAATATGCCTTGGTAAGAACTTAATTTGGACAAGTTTAAAAGCGATATTCTCAATGTTTAGCTTTTTTTTTTTTGCACCCTCAGATTCCAGATTTTCAAATACATATACATATCTCGGTCTCTTATCCTATCCTAACAAACCATACATCAATGGAAAGCTTATTTATTCAGCTTTCAAGTGATTGAGACCCTTTGACCCTTATGGTTCTGTGGTTGTGAGTCACATATATACAATAAGTATTTAAAACATAAAAAGTTGATTCGTAAGACTTACGCTCTTTTAAAAATGACAGAAAATCCACTGCTTACCCAGCCAGTAATGCAGATCATAGTAGCTCGAGTTGTTCTGTTTGACAGTGTGGAGCACCAGGTAGGCATCACCTATATAGAAGCTCCCGTGTAAGTTTTCAGGCACAGGGACCAGTTCCATCTTTTCAATTCTCCATATCTGTAGACCGGACTGCTTGCCAGCCTGCTCAAACTCTTTGTGGCAAAGCCCCATGACTGAGAGAGGTCAGATACAGAAGTGTTGAGAGACAGACAGTGTACTGCTGTGTTCTGACAGCACTGAATCAATACCAGCCGTGTGCAGATGTCTCTAATGACACTTTAAGTGGGCGTGTTCAGAAAGAGTAGGTGAAGTAGTTAAACACGCATAGAGAGAGAGAGAGAGAGAGAGAGAGAGATTAGTTTTTAACAGCACATGGCACTCTAATCTAGTTTTTAACGGCATAATCAAATGCTCACAAAGAAGAGCGTTGATTTATCGTTGCAATGCAACAGTTTATTGCCGCAACTCTACTCCAAAGGTCCTGGTGCAGTTTGTACCTGTGTGTCCTGGTCAAACTGTAGAATTGCAGTTCTAAGAAAAACATTTGGAATTGTGAGATATAAACTTTTAATTTAGAGAAAATAAATCCAGAATTGGTAAATGTAAACAGAATTGCGAGATATAAATTCAGAAAATTATAAAAATAAATTTATAATTGCATCGTATAAATTCAGAATTGTATATATAAACTCACAATTCTGACTTTTTTTCTCAGAACTGTGTTTGTATCTCGCAATTCTGACTTTTTTTCTCACAATTGCAAATTTATAGCTTTTTTCTCAGAATTGTGAGACATAAACTCGCAGTTGCGTAAAATAAATTTAGAATTGCGAGATATAAAGTCACAATTCTGACTTTTTTTCTAAGAACTGCTTGTTTGTATCTTGCAATTTTGACTTTTCAGAATTTCAGACCTCGCAATTGCGGGTTTATAGCTTTGGTCTCAGAATTGTTAGATATTCGTATTGTTAGATATTGTTAGATATTTTATAATTGTTAGAAACTCACAATTGTGAGTTATAAAGTCAGAATTGTGTGATATAAATTTGCAATTGCGTGATATAAATTTAGAATTGAGATAAACTCACAATTCTGACTTTTTTTCTTAGAACTGTGTTTATATCTCGCAATTCTGACTGTTTTCTCGCAATTGTGAGTTCATAGCTTTTTTCTCAGAATTGTGAGATATAAACTCGCAATTGCGTGAAATAAATCTCGAATTGTGAGATATGAACTCACTATTCTTACTTTTTTTCTAAGAACTGCTTGTTTGTGTCTCGCAGTTCTGACTTTCTTCTCGCAATTGTGAGCTTATAGCATTTTTCTCAGATTTGTGAGATTAAAAACTCGCAATTCTGAGTTATTCAGAATTGCAGGAAATAAACTCCCAGTTGCAAGAAATAAAGTCATCACGAAATTTTGAGAAGAATAGTTAGATATAGAGTGAGAATTGCAGGATATAAACTCAAAATTGCGTGAAATAAATTTAGAATTGTGAGAAATAAGCTCAAAATTCTTTTTTTTTTATCAGAACTGCATGTTTATATCTCATAATTCTGACTTTTTTTAACAATTGTGAGTTTATGGCTTTTTTCTCAGAATTGTGAGATATAAACTCGCAATTGGGTGAAATAAATTTAGAATTGGCAAGATATAAACTGAAAATTCTGACTTTTTTTCTAAGAAGTGCATGTTTGTATCTTACAATTCTGACTTTATTTCTCACAATTGCAAATGTATTGCTTTTTCGTCTCAAAATTGAGATATAAACTCACAATTGCACAAAATACATTTAGAATTGCGAGATATAAACAATTCTAACAACTGCATGTTTGTGTCTCGCAAATTTTGAGTTTTCCTCGCAATTGCGAGTTTATAGGTTTTTTTCTCATAATTGTGAGATATAAACTCGCAATTGTGAGAAATAAAGTCAGAATATATCACGCAATTAAAAAAACAAAAACAAAAAAAAATCAGAATTGTAAGAATTTTTTTTTTTTTTTTTTTTTTTTTAGATTCAGTGGCAGAGACGGGCTCCCACATGGGATACTGCCAAATCCTAAATATATACAAAGCCTTTAAGGTTCACACATTGTTGCACAACAAGAATCTCACACATTTTGCACATTGTGATATATACACTACCACATTACCTCATTACCTCATTTTTTGTATAAATACATGCACATCTACCATAGTGAGCCAAATTTAGCGTTAAAACTTTTTCTGAGAAAAATAAATACGCATTTAATAGCAGACGAGACAATGTCATAGCTTATTTTCCATCAGTACTGGACACTTATCATAAAATAGGTTGGAAATATCTCAGCTGCAGCTACAAAAAGTCATTCAGTAAGAAGGGTGGGGTTGAGGTTAAATTAGGTTAGGTAGAAAAATTATAAAAACCACTGGGAAAAAAACGACAATGGACGATGAAAGGTCTCACTCTAAACAAGAAACAAGTAGTTAATTCATGGAGCAAATCCTTCACTGACACATGGTTTACCCATGTGACTAAAAAGGAAACTTTTGGTAGTTCATTCAGAATCTCTCAGGAAGTCAAGGGTGTAACTGTCATATACTGTACAGATGTTTGCTGCAATCATAGAGTGTTCTAAGAAATTAACCTTTGATTAACCTGCAGAGGATAGCGGTAAACCTGTGTGAATGAAGCGTCCACAATTAGTCAAAACGTTAAATACCCCACCCAACAAGCCAGGTAGTTAAATGAGCAGGGATAACTACCTGGTGATGAGGGAACCAGACTTGACTTGTCATTTTAAGGCATGTTATGCAAAGAGAATAGCATATAAAATGTATAATAAAAAGAAGAAACCATATGTAGACCAAGCCTGTCAAATCAAACCATCAAAAACCAAGCCTGCATCAGACCTAGACCTAGTGGCAGAAGGCTTGTAGTAGATTGTTGACATTTTTTTTAAACTTACATATGGTGCAAACCATGCCATTTATTTACCATTTAAATATAAGATTCCATTAATGATATAGCTATATCAAAATATATAACAATTTTAAAGTTGCAATTTTGTAACTAAAATTTGTAACTAAACGAGTTAAAATTCTTGTGGCTTTAAATTACTGATTTTCTTATTCAAGTCTTACCCTTTAATTAAAAAAAAGGTTACATGCCTGTTTAACCTATGAATGACAAACTAGTAGTTCAGATTTCTATCTGAAATCTGCAGATCTTTCCACTGAATCCTGCAGTCACAGATTCTGTGCAGATCTGCATGTTTTCTATGACATGGCTACTCTTCCAGTTTAATGACTTCAGATAGATAATGGAGCTTCTGTCAGATAATACTGTTAAAGTGCGTAAAAATTACATTGTACAAAAAAGGGGCTGGTAAAGGCTGGCATATAGCCATTGTTAAATCATTTTTTACACTTGTCTACGACAAAACAAATAACACCGGATGTAGAATGACTTACCAAGTGTTGTTTTCTGTGTATCCGCTTTTCTGTATAATTTATCAGCTGTTCCATCAAACAAATATGTCACATGGCCACATTATCAGTGCATTACCCATAAAACATTTTATCTAAAGAAGCAGGACTCATATGCGCTATACGTTGTGCTGTGTATCATGGTTCCTGTGTGTCGCTAAGAGCAAATTTGCCTATGGTAGAAGACCAGGTTCTCACTTGGGACACAGCTGCATTCACACTTATAGCAACAAACAAAACAGTTAGCTTTTGTTTCTTCACACACATTTTTCTCGCTCTCTTGCAGCACTGCACAAACTGAATGCAACAAGTTGTCATATGTTATATGACCGCTATATGCATCACACAATAAAGTTCATTTAGAGATGCATGTGCCTCTTAGATCCATACAAATTAGGGTTCAAAACTTTCAGGCTATATGATAATTCCAAACAAAAGTGCAAAAAAAAAGTTTTAAAAATGTTCCAAAGGACAATTATTTATGATAATGCATGTTTTTATACATGTTTTTAAAAAGGTAATTATGCCGATTTCTTTGCAAAAGTTATGTATATAAATTTATGTATATTTATTTCTGTCAGGAAGAACAAGATGGATTCAAGTGCGAATCCGGATGATAGTTTATTTACAGTAATCAGGACAAGCAAAGTCACAAAGCAGATGGTCGCAGGTGCAGTGGTGGCAGGCTTCCTCAGTAGCGCTAATCTGCAATGGGTAGTTCAGCCCCAGCTGAAGCCAGTGAGCTTGGCAACGGTAATATACAAAACGACCAGAAGAGGCCGTTGAACCCATGAACCGTGACAATTTCAGTATCACTGACATACTGTTGTAGTTTTTATTATTATTTTAAATTAATATTTTCAGTTTTATTTTTTTATTTTTGTCTATACACTGAAAAAAAACAACTTAAAGTTTTTTCAACTTTAAAAAGTAAGTGTTCATGCTGCCTTAAAATTTAAAATTTACTCAACTCAAATATCCACGTTACATGTAGTACAACTTAACATTTCATGTTGACTAAACTAAAAATTTTAAAGGGGTGCTATTATGCTTTTTCAACTCTAGTCAGTGTGTGGTGTGTATCTTTGGGCATAAAAAAGATCTACAAAGTTACAAATCTCAAAGTCCAATCCAAAAGGAGATATTTCATTTTTAAAAAATCCCTTTTCAAGAACTACAACGAACGTTTGTTTGTTTTCCGCATGCAATGATGTCACAACGATGTCCATTAGAATATCATTAAATTAAATCCCGCCCACGGAAATTCAAATTGTTGGAGGGTGGGTAGGGACGAGGTGGGGGATTAGCCTAACTTTAGCGATGCAGCGCGGAGAACCGCTTCAACAAGCTGCAGCGTGGCGGGTATAAACACAAGCACTGACTAGAGTGGCCACTTCAAAGCTGTAATGTGCCCCAGACGTGTGCAGTACAGGGGGTCGAAACACATGCCGATCTACTCCGGTTGTGTGTAGGAGCCGTAACGCGCTGCAGTGTGTGGTAAGAGATTTATTCATCATGCAGTGTTTTTTTAAAATGCATAAACTTACACTAGACTAGGCTAGGCTAATCAGTGATGATGTTCTTTGTTAATGTTAGGCTGCTTTTAGCTGCTGGAGCTACTTTTGGGCAATGAAACTAAGTATGTAAATTAAATACATTAGCACGATAATATCATGTATTGGCGATCTCGCGAGGCTGATGATAGGACCCAACATTATGATTATTTACTTATTTACTATTATTTACTCACCTTCCATGCATCCTAGGTGTATATGACTTCCTTCTGTCAGACGAATGCAATCAGAGTTATTTTAAAATTTATCCTGGCATGCCCAAGCTTTATTGACCCCCCTCCGGGGGGGTTAATAAAAGCCTCCTGTTGCGAATCGATGCGTTTTTGTAAGAAAAATATCCATATTTAAAATGTAAGAATCACTTTCATCTAGCTTGCGCTAACAGTTGTACACGGAACTTGCTTCTTTGACAAGGGGCGTGGCAGTACTGAAATGCGTTCTAAGCTATTCACCAATCGCAACGCAGTGGGACAGCTAACCAATCACAACACATTTTGTTTTTCGGAAGGCGGGCCTTCATTAAACCTGGAACTAATCAAGCCTTATGTGTCAGGCTGGGAGAAATGTTTTGTAATAATGTAAATTATGTTAAAAATAATGCGTTTGCGTTTATTTATTTCATTTTCTGTGGTTTTGGTTTTAGAAGCTCATTCATATATAATTTTTTTATGATATCATATATCTTTTTTTTTTTTTTTTTGGTCACTACGTAACTCCCATACTTCCATTTTAATGGAACTTTAATTTTAAAATGTGAAAGAAGTACTTGTTTAAACAGTATCAAGTGTCATTGAAAACAAGACCAGTAAACAATCTGTGTTCAAAAGAATTTTCCAAAACACTTCTTCGTAATTTAACTCCAGTCAATAATATCTGTGGCATGTTGTCGAGTACCACAGAAAATCTTTTCATGTTTTTCCAAGGAAATTTCTCTGGGTGAAGTTTGTGCCAAGTCATGCTGTCAAGTTAAACTTCTTTCCTGGTACTATAAGTTACCATGATTTAAAATAAAGCATTTCACAGATAAGACTATAGTAAATTGTTACACCAAATATCAGGCTTGCTCATATAATGCATATAGTTATGGTTATGATAATTATGTGTATTTGCGGCACAATTGCCCCATAGAGTTCAGTTGCCTCTTCACTTGCAGTACAGTCTCCATGACAACCATCATCCGAGGGATCTGTGCTTTGGACAGATCTGGGTCTCTGTGGATCTGTGAATGATAAAGCAAAACCTCATACCTCAGCTGAAAATTTGATCATGTGCTATAAACTCATCAGTGCATTATGCAAATCCCTCCATAATAAAAGAGATCACTCAAGGGGCCTGGGATGATACTCATAACTCTTCTAACTCTCACTCTTGTGGCAAAACAAGTACATTTATAAGTCAACAGTGATTAAATGTGAGGATCACTGCAGGCCATAAAGTAATCATACGCCTCACTTTGAAGTTATGATTATGAAGTGCTAGCGTATGTTCACATTTATATCTAGCAAATCTAGATACACTGGTAAATCTTTCTAAAAGTTTACCAGTGCCTATAAACAGTTCTGCAGTTTTAAAAAACCTCTATTTAAAGAGACGAGCAATTCCGACATAATTATAGCGTAACTGAACAGAAATTACGCCTCTTATTGACAGTTCTGTCTCCATGACAACCATTGTGTAATTTGTCTATGCCCTTGATACGCTTTGCTGCTAGCTAATAAAAGCGTGCTCCCTGTTTGAACTGCCTATAAACTCTAAATAATGGTTACGGTAAGTGTTCGGGTTATGAAATAACATTAATTAGACTGTGTGTTACAATACCTAATTGTACATGATTACTTTATTGTTGTCATGGTGAAGCATAGGAAATGAAACTACCTAATTGCGTGGAGTTATTTGCGCTTTAATTACATATGTTGCTCTAACATTTTTAATTGCTGAGTAGATCCATGTTTCCAGTATTTCACAATCAAATACTTGTATCCAGAGAAATAGAGTGTGGAAAAGTCCATAGAATAAATGCATGTATTTGAAATACATGTATGTATATCCACCTTATTTCTCTCGTAAGAGCGGGCGCGGGCAAAAAATGTACAAAACAGCTCATTTTGCTGCTTGATATTGCAAACTGGTGCAATACTTACCGTATTATTTTAATGTTTTATCTTCATTATAAACACACTGTTTTCTAGTGCAAACAGTTTTACAGTTTTCTGCACGTTGTAACTGGAAGTCTCACCCTTAGGCTTAGCTCCGCATTGAAGAATAAGGTGAATAAATTGTAAATAATTTTACAAGTGGATAATATGAAATTAGGTAATCCATAAAAAGTAACTGTAATCTGATTGAAACAGACCTTCCTGAAAACTCCCGTGCACATCAGAAACGCTGAGGACTCCCTTCTCAGGTTTAATTCCAGTATAACGCATAAATGCAAAAAAGACAAATAGGCAATATGTCTAACAATAAATATTAATTTAAAGTCCACTTCCAAAACAAAGATTCACATATAATGTACTCACCCACTTGTCATCCAAGATGTTCATGTCTTTCTTTCTTCCTTTCTTCAGTCGTGAAGAAATTGTTTTTTGAGGATTTTTGTGGTGCCCCGAGTTTGAACTTCCAAAATGCGGCTTCAGACGATCTCAAATGCGGTTGTAAACGATCCCAGCCGAGGAAGAAGGGTATTATCTAGCGAAACAATCTGTTATTTTAATTTAAAAAATGCAATTTAAATACTTTTTAATCTCACTCATCTTTTTAAACGCTCATCTTGCCTTTCTCTCCCTGAACTCTGTGTATTCTGGCTCAAGACAG
>JAHKKF010496066.1:0-10308 GCA_019740295.1 Labeo calbasu | reverse complement strand
CCATGTCATCCGGACTAAAGAGGACAAGGACAACCCAAGTTGTTATCAGCGCTCAGTTCAGAAGCCTGCATCTCTGATGGTATGGGGTTGCATGAGTGTGTGTGGCATGGGCAGCTTACACATCTGGAAAGGCACCATCAATGCTGAAAGGTATATCCAAGTTATAGAACAACATATGCTCCCATCCAGACGTCGTCTCTTTCAGGGAAGACCTTGCATTTTCCAACATGACAATGCCAGACCACATACTGCATACTGTGTCAGCTGCAACATATGGATACATTGGATACATTGTCATGTGAAACAAAGTGTAAATAAACGTAGAAAACATATCCACGTGGTGTAGCTGACACAAAACAGCAAACGCCGTTTGCGTTCAGGGGATACACTCCAAAATAGCGCTACGGTGATGCGGGGGAGACAAATTGTTGAATAAAGTCATTATTTTTGTTTGCTTCACGTACAAAAAAAAAATTTTGTAGCTTCGTAAAATTATGGTTGAACGCCCGATGTCACATGGATTATTTTACCGATCTCCTTGCTACATTTCTGGATGTTGATCATGTTAATTACATTGCTATCTATGGGAGGGTCAGAGAGCTGTCCGAATGTATCAGAAATATCTTAATTTGTGTTCCGAAGACAAACGAAGCTTTTACGGGTTTGGAACGACATGGGGGTAAGTGATTAATGACAAAAAATTCATTTTGGGGTGGAGTAACCCTTTAACACTATCGGGTAGGTTTGAACGTGTGTTTTAGCGCCACTCTCTGGACACTCTTTTTTACTTTAAACCTGCCCCGAAACATGCAGTAAGGTATGTAATTCTGGTGCTGCAGAAATGTATATAAAGGCACATATTTCCAATGAGCCTGGGTTGAGAAATTGAGTGTTTACTATTGTCGTTTGCATTATTGACAGTATTTTCCTGTTTAATACTGTAAAGCTGCTTTGATACAGTCTGTATTGATAAAAGTGCTATATAAATAATGGTGACTTGACTTCTAGCACTCCTGTAGATTCGGGCCTGGATACACACAGCTGATTAAATGCAAATTAGTTTAACCTTGTATCACCTGTGCTTTAATTATGTTGTTTGTTATCACATGTCTTTATAAGTTTCATTGAGTTCAGTGTTTGTCGTCCGGTCTCGTCAATGTAAATGTCAATGTATGCGTGTTTCTACCCTCCTGCTGTGGATTTACCTGTGGAATATAATAAAGACTTTTTGATCTTCGTCTTCGTTCGCCCTTTTCTCACATGATACGTGACAGAAGACCGGACCACCAAAATCGCTTTGGGGTTTGTGGCAAGACGGTCGGAGGTTGGAACGGTATGTGGAGGAATTCCTCGAGCTTGCCAACCAGGTGAGCTGGCACGATGCTGCTCTAGGTGCGTGTTTGGGGCTGAACCACGAGACTATCCATTGCAATCTTCCCGAGTGTGAGTATTCCCTGATCGAACTGATTAATCTCGTCCTTTATTTAAACGGTTCTAATTTCGAAGTCAAAGAAATAGAGGAAGATTTTAAGTCTCATTGTCCAGCCCTCTCTGGTACAAGCCTCACTGTGCCGGCTCACTCCTCTGGTCTGGTCCCATCAATGTGAATGTCAATGTATGCGTGTTTCTACCCTCCTGCTGTGGAATATAATAAAGACTTTATCTTTGACCTTCGTCTACGTTCGCCCCTTCCTCACACGATATGTGACTATATATATAGTATAAAACATCTCGGTTACGCATGTAACCCTCGTTCCCTGAAGGAGGGAACAAAGACGTCTCGTTGATACAGATGAATTGGGAATCTTGCTAGAGAGACCAAACTACTTAGAGCGTAAACTAAACGAGCCAATGCACGTTGGCATGCGATCACTGCATCCAGCAGCCGTTTGTCACGGCACAAGCATTAGATGCAGCAGGTGCAACGCATACTCAGATTTTCACTAAGGAGCCGAGCTGGTGACCCAGCCGCTCAGTGGTGGTAAAGCAGCGGTGGTGACGGGACATGACGTCTCCATTCCTTCCTTCAGGGAACGAGGGTTACGTACGTAACAGAGACGTTCAGTCAGTCACTGTCTATGTCATGTCCATACCGATGAATTGGGAATCCCTATGAAAGCACCACAGGTGCTACCCCTTCCAGTGTCCTGTGTGAGACTCCTGTGCCTCTTGTTAGAGTGTAGCCCAGAGCTTGCACCAGAAAGGCCAGTCACTGTTGTCTTAGCACTACCCACTCAGTGAGATTGGATAACACTGGGAAATGTACCCGTTCTGCTTGGAACTAAGGTGTTGCGGAAGGTTTCAGAAGCACTTACACATACAAATGACCGTTTAAGCACATATGGAAGATTAGAGGTGATTGGCACTGCCAGTACTCGGCCATGGAGCCAGTGCTGAAGCGGTCTCATATGGAGCAGCCCCAGCAGCATGACTGATGCTGCAGGTGCCCTATGCCCCAGAAGCCTGTTACATATGTAACAGAGACGTTCCCTTTCAGTTGGTCACTTTCTATGTCATGTCGATACCAATGAATTGGGAATCCCTATGAAAGTGCCACAGGTGCTGCCCCTTCCAGTGTCCTGTGTGAGACTCCTGTGCCTCTTGTTAGAGTGTAGCCCAGGGCTTGCACCAGAAAGGCCAGTCACTGAGAATAATGTAACACTGAGAAATGTACTCGTTCTACTTGGAACTAGGGCGTTGCGGAAGGTTTCAGAAGCACTTACACATACAAGCAAGCCAACACTAGCCCGGGGGCTCTCTGTGCTTCTACCCGTTTGAGGTGAAAACACAAGAGAACACCGGCTCAATGCGAAGGCATCTAGCGAAAGTTTTGGGGGTCACCCAGCCTTGCAGCTCTACAAATGTCTGTCAGCGATGCACTACAAGCCAATGCCCAGGAAGATGCAACTCTCCTAGCAGAGTGACTTCGCAACCTGAGCGGGCAGGGTGCACCCTGTGCCTGATAAGCCCCCAAGGAACCTGATGACCAGGTCGTGCTTCTCAACCGTCTTCCCTTCCACGGGGTTGTGATTTGCAGAAATAGCAGCAACGACTTTAAGGGTTGAAGGAGACAGCCTTCACTCCAACCCTTGCTGCAGAAAGCAAAGCAGAACTCTGATCGGCAAACAGGTTCCACTTCAAGGTGTAAGTAGACAATGTAAGTAGTAGACAATAGACAGATATCTTGTAGACAGTGCTCGTGCCGAAGTGATGGTGTCCGATACCTCTTGGGGTAGGTCACTTAGAACCTCCACATCCCATTCAGGGACCAGACATGGAGTTTCCAGTGGTCCGGACATGGGTGCCAAAGGGAGTCAGTATATGCTTCCTCAGAGGAATCTGCCCAGGGAGGGGCTGTCGCGAGAAGCATCAGTTCTGGGAACCAGGTCTGGTTGGGCCAATAGGCTGCAATGAGCAAGACCTGTTCCTTGTCCTCCCTGACTTTGCACAGCGTCTGTGCGAGAAGGCTCACTGGGGAAAACACATACTTACACAGGCCCCACGGCCAGCTGTGTGCCTCCATCTCCTGTGCTGAGAGTTCCCTTGGTCAGGGAGTTGAACAGCTGGCAGTGAGGATGCGAATACCTTGCTCTCCCAGAGGAACAAGAGCCTCCTCCGCAACTTTCATGAAGACATGGGGAGACAGGGACAGCCCGAAGGGCAGGACCTTGTACTGATATGCATGTCCTTCAAACACAAACCTCAGAAATGGTCTGTGGCGCGGAAGGATCGAGACATGAAAGTATGCGTCCTTCAGGTTGATCACCGTAAACCAATCTTTGGGACGGATGCATCCGAAGATGCGTTTCTGCATCCGCCGCTTGAATGGTAGCCTGTGAAGGGCCCAGTTCAAGACACGCTGGTTCAAGATTGGCCGTAACCCGCCGCCTTTTTGAGTAAAATGAAGTAGGGGCTGTAAAACCCCATCTTAATATCGGCTGAAGGGACCGGCTCTATCCCTTCTTTTACAAGTTGGACGCAAGACAAGAGCATTGGATGCCTTCACTGATGTGAAATGAATGTCCCTGAACTTGGGGGAATGCAGGGCAAACTGAATTGCATAGTTGACTCTGATGGTTGGAAGGAGCCAGTGAGACGGACTTTGACAATGCTCTCGAACTGCCCACTGCTCCCCGCTGGTGACAGAGGAGGATGAGTGTGGTCCAGGTGTGGCCCGTCCACAACTCTCCATGCCCTCTTGGTACCCAGAGATAGAGGAAACTGTTCTTCTGTCGACATTTTGGTTACCGTCGACCCTGAGGCCAACTGCGACAGAACAAAAAAAATATATATTCTCCACCCAGCCCTCCTCCAGGGGAGGGAGTGGTGCATTCACCATCTCCCGAAGAGCAGCTCCCTTCACCTCTGGGTCGCCCGTCTGGTACTAAAATGTGCCATCCACGACCTGGTAAGCTCCTCATGCACCTCTGGGAAGAAAGGCACCGAGTCGGTGTGTTCTCACAAATGTACCAATCGTACAACCACGAGGGCTCGAGACACGGTGGAGGTTTCCACTTGAGCCCTACTCACTCTGCGGCCCAGGAAAGCATAGCCGTCATCTCTGGATTCGATTCAGGCATTGCCACCAACCTGGAGGGTGGCACATTCCTTCGGCAGCTCAACTGGCTGCGTAGTACTTGAGGAGCAGTTGTCCCTCAAGGGTTGGTTACCTGGAGAGTTTGCCATCACTGTCACCCTTAGACTGCCCAGGTTACTGCCTGAAGTGGTCCTCCTCTAACTTCTGCCAGGAAGAGAACTAAATCAAAGCAGAGGCATCGGAACTCCACTCCTTTTGAGGTATTGGAGCCTGGTCCGCAACTCAGAGGTGGTCTTCGTCCCACAATAAGAATATGACTCATCCACAACGCCACCTCAGCGTGCTTAATGCGATCATGACCATTACCTGAGACATAGGTGCCAATTTATGTTTCTGAATGCTCTTTTAGGACTGCTCTTTTAGTGTGTTAAGCGCACAGGGGGAATAGCCGCGTACAACCTGATGTGTGCAACCCACTCGACACAAGAAAATGACCACCGCTGTAGCGCAGTTCCACCAACACGAAGAAGCTCCCTTAGAGCGCTGAACTCGTCTTGTTCAAACAAAGCTGGGTAAGAGAAGAATGACTGACACCACTCAGCTCTGAAGCAAAAAACTGAGTAGGCATTGCTCCTGCTGCCTCTTATGCTTGTGCCGTGATGAGCTTGGGTGCAAATAATGGATGCGAGTGCGCATTGACTTGTTTAGTTTACACTCAAAGTAGATTGGTCTCTCTAGCAAGATTCCCAATTTGTCGGTATTGATGTGGAAGTGACCGACTGAAAGGGAGAGTGCCTTATGTAATTTTTTGACTGAACCAAAGCATTAAAATACCATGCAGGTATTTAGAACACATGTTAAATTAACATACTTGTTTCTCCGAAAAACAATGCTAGAGCCAGTTATTCTACTTTGAAAATGTGTTTTTGTTTTGCTTTGGCCTGTGTGATTCCACCCACTACCAGTTTAAGTTTAATAGCATTTTGACACTATGGGTTGCCAGAGAGCAGAAAGCCATGAAAATCAGCAAATGAACTAGGTCAAAGATTGCAGATCCTACCCGACCTAAAAAGCCTCAGAATCAATCTAAAAAGCTGTAAGACCAAAGGCATATAAAAGTAAGGATAAATTGCCTTTAATGTGACTTGGGAAGAACGAGTCGTCTCGGGGAGTGATTCGTTCAGTCACGCATGCGCAACATCCTATAGGTTCTGTACTGGGATTAGTTCACCTGTTTTGAGTCTTCGGGTTTTTCGAGTCATTCGTTCATCACGTGACAGCCCTATAAGATGAACGACTCGGAAAAACACGAAGACTTGAAACAGGTGAACAAACCCGAAAACTTGTCAGATGAGAAGTGAGGTGAGCTAATCATAAACTAAAGACCCAGGTAAACAATGAATTAATCTTTTCTGTTTCTTATAGCATTACAGTTTTGTCTTGTTTGTAGTGTGATCAACGTTTCTGTAAGCAGTAGATGTATTAGGGAAGTAACACGTAACATTTTAATTATATTTTGCTCACGAAATGACTGAAAGGATGAAAAGATTCGTTAATTTTGCTGAACGAGACTCAAAGGTCCAAGTCTGTAAAATGATCCGAACTTCCCATCACTACTATGAATCACATCATTGTCACGTTCATTGTCTGTGTACTCCAGCTCAAAAGGTAGAGAATGGTGAAAAATTTCTCCTACAACTTCAGAATCGTTCGACATTTTTGTAGCTTTTTGTTTGTAAACAGCGTTTGACTTACTTGCACCTTGTTTGTCTTTGCGCGTTGGCTTTGTAAACACTGGGTCTGTAGTTCCACGTGACCTTTCGACGTGATTCAACAGTACGTAGTGTCGTAAATGCGCATCTCAGAGCCTGTGCTACACAAGCTTTTGTGCTTAAAAAGTATACAAATTTGTATTAAAAAAAAAAAAGACTGATCATTTCGCTAGATAAGACCCTACTTCCTCGGCTGGGATCATTTAGAGCCTTTTGAAGCTGCATTTAAACTACATTTTGGAAGTTCAAAATCGAGGGCACAATTGAAGTCCATTATATGAAGAAAAATCCTGAAATGTTTTCCTCAAAAAACATAATTTCTTTACGACTGAAGACAGAAAGACATGAACATCTTGGATGACAAGGGGCTGAGTAAATTATTTGTAAATTGTTGCTCTGAAAGTGGAGTCCTCCTTTAACATTACACATAGTGCACGTCTAATTAGAGTTAAGCCAGTTGGTGTGGCAGCCCAGGCTCACATAGTCCTAGGCCACTATTGTTAAGCCGGTCGGTGTGGTAGCCAAGGCTCACATAGATACTAATGCATGCGGTTCACATGGCTCTGCGGAGCAGCAGCAGTACATATGTATTGGCGATAGATCTGCTTTGTGGGGGGTGTCTTGTCTCCTTGTCTGTACATCTTCATGTGTGGATACATGCAAGTCCACTGATACAGCAGTTTATTCTCATATTCAGCGGCATGCATATATTAGTTTGTATTGTATTGTGTTGATGTCTCCTGCTTTGTAGGGGCTTAGTCATATATGTTATATGTGCAGCAGCATAATATATATTTCTTACTTTTGAAAACGCTTGTGCTGTGTATTAGCACACCTATTTCTTAACAGTTGTTTACAATCACTACATTTTTATGCCAATAATGCATCCATGAAACATATTAAGCATCACAAACACCATGATAAACCACAGCCCTTATATAGTCTGTTAATAAATTTACATAAATTACACCCATCCATGTACTATATTCACATGTCTAAAGTACTGTTAAATATTAAAAAAAAAAAAACAAAAAAAACATAAAGCTTAAAAATTGTTCTTCATGTGTAAATATGTGTCTGAAAAAATGTATTAATGCCTTATAGTTCTTAATCAGCATTTTTTTCAGTATTATTTCTACACCACGTTTACCATTTCTAAAGCTGTATTATATTGTATTAATCATTATATTTACGTAAATTCTGCGTGACATCTACTTGCTTTAATGGGGAGAAGGGTGTGCCTGCACAACCAGAGAGGCTGCAGATCTAGGACCACATTTCTATGACCATTTCGCCACCTACCGAATTGAATGATATAGTGGAGGCTGCAGTTTCAGGACCACATTTCTAGGACCCTAGTGGTTTAGTTTGTAGTACTGTTTGTACATGTTGTTAAAGATATTTAATCTCAGGAACATTTCTTTGTTTCCATTGTGATATGTTGATACCTGCTTCTGAATCACAATTTCAAATTGAAACAAATTAATTTACGCTTAAAATATAAAGGAAAAATTTATTTCAATCTTTAAACAACTGAAACAGTGGAGTATCTTAAGTTTTGGTTTCTTGAAACATACTGTATATTGATTAACCCCCTTAAGTTTAACTATTTAGCTCATTATCAGGTATAATAAAGATGGAATCAAATGAAATCAGCATTTGCAGTCATTAAATTAAAGCCAGATATTTAAAAGTTTGTGGAGAGGCAAGACACAAGACTCAAGAATGACTCAAGAATGTATATTTGTACGAAAACCTGTCCCAGGAACTAAAGTTGTTGTCCACACGGACTGATTTAGTGTGACACACAGAAAGACCGTTCGGTGAATGCTCATCTCTGCACGTTTGTCTGTGTTCTGTATAAAGTGTGTTTACATTAATAATTAAAATAAAATAATGCATTAATACAGATATCACTGCCAAAGAATAATTGGTGCGGATGACAACCCAAAGACCAAACCGCCTCACCCAGCATAATATAGAGTTGTAGTGTGACTCCGCTACAAAAGATGGTCCTTCGAGCCGGATTGAGAGCAGTATTGAACCAATATGGACAAAGCACAAGGTGACGCATCTGAGACAACATCCAGACCTCGACGCAAGATGAATCTGCCTACCCATCTGGATGATTACGATGTTGGCTACCAACCTGCAGGTGACCCTCCTCCAAAAGCTTCATCTGACTTTCCTAGTCAACCCCAAAGCAGCTCGAGGAAAACGTCTCACAGCGGTGTCAGCTCTCACTCCAGGACGAGTAGGCGTTCCATTACTTCCGCGGGTGTCTATGTCTCACCAGAGCTCTCTAGCGTCCAGACTGCTATGTTGGAGGAGAAGATTAAGCAGAGACGGTATGACAGTCTACAGCAACAAGTAGAAGAGGACACACTGATCGATCTGGAACACCAATGACTGCAAGCACAAGCAAAGGAAGCCCAGAGCATGCAAGAGGAGGGGCTTGCAGCAAAGGTGGCCCTGTCAAACCTAGAACAACAGCGTAAGCTTCATCAAGCAGAGACTGATTTCGAAGTAGCAAAGCTTGTATCCTCCATGCTCTCTATAGACTCTAGTTCGACCACTCCAGTTTGTACAGACTCTGGTTCTCCGAACACGCAACAGCTTGCAGCGCAGCGCAGCCAGACTTATTCACCTCAGCTCATGTCTTCCCTGCCTCAGCAGCCCCCCTTACAGTCGCCAGCTGTGACGTCATCACTGCTGCCCTGTCCTACCGAACAGCCTGTTCCTGATGACTCTGCGATGTCCCAGCAGTCACCTAGACTGTCAGGATGGGCCCCACCTGCTACTTACTCTGCCAGTGTGTTCTTGCCTGCCACACTCCTCCCGGGACCACAAGTATTCTCATCGCCAATCCCTGACACCGCACCATCTCCTCATACCGCCAGTCCAGAACACTCTGTGTCATCACAGTTGAAAGCGGCACCTCAGTCCTCAGCAGCGCTCACTATCCCAACCTCTGCTATGTACCCCATGAGCATCAGCATGCAGCGCGTGACACAGCAGCCTACTACAGCCACGCTGCCTACCCTTTGCTACGGGGTACAACAGACAGCAACAACCCCAGTGACGACAGTTCCAGGTCCAATGCAGCTCCCTGCCTCCAGCCATGAAGCATCACCTCATGTCCCTGGTTACATTCAAGCAGCTTTGTCTCAGCTTCATCCAGCTGTCTACCCACCGCATCCGAGTCCAGAGCTCCTGTTTGCTTCCGCCTATGGCATTCCATGACCTTCATTACCAGTTTTCGAGAGCAGTGCTGAGAGTGACAATCACAATCATATCAGTGAACAGTATAAATACCATGTTCTCTTAAGCCATTTAAGACAGCTCGTTCAGTCTGAGTTGGGTGCCATCCTAAGCACCCCGCCTCTTAAGTTGGGTGATGCTAACGCCTTTGACTCATTTGCACTGTCAGTACAGTCCTTAGTGGGTATGCTGAAAACGCTTGAGGGCCAGAATGGTTATGAGCTTTCGTGTGGCTCACATGTGGACTGTTTCTTGAGTAAACTGCCACCAGCCTATCGTGACAGTTTTGTTGAATACTGCTTAAGTAGAGGTATTCTCCAGACGGGCACCGACAAGACGTACACACTCCCTGATTTCTCAGAATGGCTTCAGATCAAGTCCCAAGCTAAATGGATCTCCAGCAGAGCTGCGGCTATGTTCCAGAGTTAGACTCCAAAGGCCCTTGGTAGAGCTAGAGGAGCACCTCATCCCAGAGAGCATTGAAGGCCAGTTCTGACACGTGAGAGTGTAGCTAAGACTCCTGATCCAACGCCCCCTAAATCCAGCTTCAAGCCCAAGCCATACTGTCCCCATTGTGACAACAGGGATCACTACATCAACTCTTGCGTGACTTTCAAGAAGTTGACGACTGCCCAGATTTTAGCTTGGATTAAAGATGGTAAGCGCTGCTGGAGATGTGGACGGTTCCATGCTGTAGAGTCTTGTAACCTCAAACGGCCATGTAAAATATGTAAAGAG